>OMKL01048625.1:0-15409 GCA_900302295.1 Parasudis fraserbrunneri
TGTGTGTTGTGCTATAAAATGCATTTATCTGTCAAATTTTGGGAAATGTTTAACATGCAAAACAATGTAAAAGTGGATATAAATCATCAATACTATGATTATACCCTACTGTCTAAACTTTTCATATTATTTAATACATATTTGTAATAAAAAGGGAAGACAAAATCAAATCACTCGTTTGTTCATTCACTCCTCTCCGTGCAGGAACTTAAATGTGATATTTTCCAAAAAAGGACATGAAAACCGTGACAAACCATCAGAAAATGAGTGCCGCGTTTAGTCAGCACCGTTTCCCAGTAGTAGTCTCACGCGGAAATGGAGTAGAGGGGTGCTTTGCCACATCCTGTGTGTGCGTCACGTTGTGTGACTCTTCACCACCCCTCCCTCCTATGGTCAGCTGAAGCACACGCGCACGTCCTGCTAAATATGCTGACTGGCCTCTGGGCAGCTTCCTGCTGGCTGAGTGCAACCACTGAGGGACGTTCTGTCCCATTCATCAGCCTTAAACAGGCTATTTCAGAGTAGACAAAGGGGGGAAAATAGTAATACTTTTAACCTTGTAAGAGCTCTTTTGTACTGTATACATCTGTTCCTTAAGCACAATTCTGCTGAACTAATCTCATAACTTACTCATTTGGGGGAATACCACTGAGTTTAATCATTTAACCCTTCCAGGTGTACGTATTTTGGAATGTCGTCTGAGAATTTCATCTTAGAATTCTATAACTGAAGCTTTTGATGGCTATGTTGCCATTGTGACAATGTGGAGTTCACAGTTTACCCACCTTTTATTACCAGCGCATCACTGGGAATAAGGTAACTTCCTGTTGAATGGTGTTCTCCCTTGAATTCATTTGCATTTTGCAAATAGGAAGGATGAGATAGGATGATGTAGGGGAGGAACTGTCATAAAGTCCTGTCTCACTAATCACATATTCTGGTGATGCTCCTCCAGAGATTGGACCACTAGCCTACACTATCATCCTTTGTCCCCCAATTGATTAATCTATTGCCTTACTAACATGGTTTGCCCTGGGCTATGTTGAGGACAGAGGTTTCTTTCTACAGTTGGCCTGTGAAAACGCGCACGCGCGCGCACACACACACACACACACACACACACACACACACAGTGGCCTCACACCTGGTAACAACAACCCTTCCAATCAGAGTGTGAGAAAAATGAACTGTTGGGGGTGCGACCAATCACTTCTCCTGCTGGATACCCGCCCCTTTGCCTTACTGACCGACATGTAAGCGTCGACCACACAATCATGTGCCATTGTGTAGCTAGCAGTGAACAGTGACATCTGGTGGATAAAACTTTTATCACTTTTCAACAATGGAAATAATTTCACCCCCCCCCACCTTCTAAATTATGTAATAAATAGACATTTTATACTATTTGAATTTACAGTTGTTTACAGGACTAGCTAGCTATAAAGCCAGCCGACATACTTATTTATGGTTATTTATATTTATACTTATTTCATATATTGAGGACACGTGTTCCTGTCCTATACATTTAGTACACAACAAAGACAAAACACACTACAATCAATTAGTAGCTAACGTTATATTTCAACATGGATACGAGGATAAATTAACGGTATGACTGTTGAAGATTAACGTTAGTCGCTTCATTTCTCTCAGAGAAGGTTTTCTTGGTTGAAGGAAGCACTCTTCTGGTTGCTATGGTAACGTCAAGACATTATGGGTACTAGCCACAGTGGAGCGAGGTAGGAGCCAGTGTTGTCGATTGGAACTTGACATCGTCCGAACCAAACAAAACTTTTTGATTGTCAAATAAGAAACAAGACCATTGTCGAAATAAGGACTCCATTGTTTGACAACACGACCAGCTCACAGCAAATTGACATATCTATAACTGTGTGCTATCATTTTGTCATCCACATCGTGAAGTTTGTGGTAAGTTTAGCTAGCTAGCTAGATTAGCCTGCCATTCTCGCGCTACCATCAACATGGCATTCGGCGAAACAATTAAAAAGCTGAACATGACAGGAGATGAAATCGACAGATTCACGAAGGCTTTCAGAGATGAGAAATTCAGGGAACTGCTTTTTGAATACACCAGAGAAATATCAGACCCTGAGAACAAAAAAAAGTATGAAGCTGATATAAAACAGTTGGAGCTGGAGAAGGGCAATAACATAGAATTTGTTTACCCACAACCATTCAAAGTCCTCAGGACGAGTTTGGACGGCAAGCAAAAATGCTTCATCAACATCTGCACCAACGAAATAATTGGTAAGCCTGAATTCAAATGGCAGATATCAGAAGATGGCAGAAGGGGGCAGCAATGGTCCATCCCCAACACTGTGACCCGTCGGAGACCAGACAAAGATGCAAAAGGTAACACGTTTATGATCTATGATGCCATTTTTCACCCAGACACTCTTCACATAGCTAGTAAGAGCAAGAGGTTCATGGACACGGTGCACAACTCAGCTGTTCAGGCAATCCAAGATAACTATAAAGTGAAGCTGGACAAAAACATCAGAGAGTTGACTATCAAATATAAAGGTAGTCCACACACTTATGTGATTCGCAAGCCCATCCCTGGCTACACACCAAGAGAGCCTCTGGCACAACCTGACCCTCTCGCTTTCTCCTACCCTGATGAAAAGAAGCTTACCTCAGCCACAACTGAGCCTGCAGAGGCTCCCAAAACAAAAGACAGTGGTGATGTGAAACCCAAGGCCTTCCAGGTTGAGGTACCGAAACCCCAAGAGCCAACCATACCAAACTACACGGTGAAATACAGATCTTTCATTGACCTGCAGGACTTCAGGTATTCCCGAGACTCTGCCCAGAGCCCCAGGCCCAAGGAGATAGTTGTCACTGTTGACGTGCCCCTTCTCAAGTGTATCAGGGACATTTACCTGGAAGTGATGGACAAAAGCCTGCAGCTGGAGTCACAGAAATCAGCCTACAGACTGGAGGTGGCCTTAGCATACCCTGTGGACAAGGATAAAGGAGAGGCCAAGTTCAACAAACAGAAAGGACAGCTGATCATCACACTGCCTGTCCTGCCTTCCAAGGAGTCATTCAGCTTTGCGGAGGGACCCATTCCCACCATCGGTGACCATGAAAGAGAGGAGGGGGTAGGCGGACTGGAGGAGAAACTGAACGGGCAGAAGAACGAGGGCGAGAAATGTGAAGAAGAGGAGAGGAGAAATGGAGAAGAGGAAAATGAGAAAAGCGCTGACAGCGAAGACCATGAGGGGAGATGTGACAATGCGTCACAGACAGTGAATTTCTGTGAAACAGCTCTCCAATGGGATACTGCTGTGTGTCACACTGGCCTGTCCACTGAAGAGGACGGGTCAGATGATGTCCATCACATTGGCCTGTCCACTGAAGAGGACAAGTCAGAGGATATCCATCACATAGGTCAATCAACTGAAGAGGACATGTCGGAGGATGTCCTTCACACTGGTTTGTCCACAGAAGAGGAAAACTTGGAAGCAGTTGATAATGGGAACATTACACCACTAGATGCTGAAAACCAGCCCATTTCAAGATTGAAAGACAATGAGGAGTTGGCTGAACAGTCCAAAGGTATAGGAGAGGAGAGAAGTGCAAGTCCTGACCATAGTGATGAGTTAAGGGCCCAGGTGGAGACCTCAGTGGTCAGCAAAGAGACCAGGAAATCTGCAGAGAATGAGGATTATTCAAACAGGAATCTGAATAAGGTGAGAAATTAACCATGATATTGTGATTGTGAATTAGGTTGAGAAAAGCAGCAGTAATGCATGGCCAGCAACAGAACCATTAGTTTCTGAAGATCTATCACCTAGGCTACATGATCTCTGTTGTCTCTTAACCCCCGTTTTTCTTTTCTTTTTAATCCTAGATGGAAACAGACCCCTCACTACTGAATAAAAAATCCAGCGAGACATCCCAAACTGCTGCTGGCCTGCCATCCGACCCTGACCACAACAACAACCTAACTAAAGACTGCAGCATGTCCCAAGGGAATGAAGACATTGAGGAAATGTCTCCACCAAATAAAGCCAAGAAGTCTATGAAAAGGAACGCACACAAGAAGAGGGTCGATCGCTCAGAGGAAGTCACTATGGATCGAGTGAAGGCTGAGGAAAGAGAGGAGATTGATGAAGACGACCTGCCGACACAGCAGAACTTCCCGGACCATGACGACAAGCCGCCGCCAGCCTTTCTGAGGGAAACCAATAGGGAGGGAGAGGAGACGGTCATCTGTGATCATTCTACATCTGCTGGGTTTACCTTCCAAAACTCCCTGTTGTATGAACTGGACTGAGTTATTTTGTGAGAGTTTGAGTCTGACTTTTGATAGCACAAAAAGAAAATACTTGAAAGACCATCATTTGTTAGTAAGTTTTTTTGCTCAGTCATAAGAATGTGAAAGGTTTTTGATTATTGAGTTACTGCAAACTTGTCTTGTTCAAATACATATAATTATTTGATGCAGGTATATCTATTTGAAAGTTTTCACTTGTGTGCATTTGTTTTCACATTTCCAAAAAGTGCTAGGTTCTTGCACAGCAGCAATTATTGATGTTTATCTTGTAAAGATTTTGGTCTACCTCTTCACAAGGCACCGCATGTATCTTTTTGTATCGGGGTGAGGATCAATTCACTTTTAATTCAAAATGTAAAAAGAAATGGCCATTTACCTGCTGATGAAGGGCTTGAGGCCTTACATGGAATGTTTAGAATGCCCATTTGTCCTCCATGTTGGAAGAAACAACGGTTGCTATGTATTGATATGAGAAATATATCAACAAAAATTAATAATTTGATGTTTATGTTCAAATCAATGATGATTTGTGCCTCTATTGAATTGAAAGTGAATTGATCACAACCCTGTATTGTATCTTCCCAGTTCAGGTGGCTTATTAGTTCATTATAGATACAGTTCACTGCAAAATAAACATTGTTAAAACAATACAACACGTTTTTCATTTCAATTTCATTCTGTAAGGATAAACCAAGGACAATTAATACTTTCCATTTTTATTTTTTATTTCTCACATAAAAAAAAGGGTCATCAACACAGTAAACACGAACTCCCTTTTGGCACCGCGCCCGCTTATGGTCTCATAAATTAAGCCGTTAAGAAAAACAAGGTGAATCTTAATATCTACAGCATGAGCTCTCATGTCCTTTCTCCTCATCTCAGAAGCAAACCGACCTACAACAGGAGGCAGGGAGAACAACCCACTAAAAGTGTTGGATGAAAACAAAGAACCAAGGGGGGACTTGGGAGATATACTGTAACATTAGCATAGTGTAGCCTGTCAGAGAATCGCCTGCTGTTGGCTTTCTCATACCCTATTCCATTGCAGACAAAAGATATACAGTAAAATATGAAGCTAGAGATACTTGTCTCTCGCTCCCACCTTTGATATGAGGGAAGCACACTGAATGTCAGATCTGTGAACCAGGCAGCTTGAAGTGCAACAAAACTTTTTAAGAGTCAATACTGTCATTTTGTATACTGGCATTTACCAGATGACTTGGCGTCTGACCGCTCTCTGTTGCGTAACACTGCAAATCCCTCCTACCACATAAACCTCCTGGCTCCAAACCATGTTTTCAAAACCTATACGGTGTGAAACCTAACAAGGGATTTTCAGTTCAGTCTGGTTTGAGGCGGTTACAATTCCCAGCGGTCGCCATGACGTTCACTGTCAGAACATAGTCCCCTCCTCTTCATCTGATTCCCCTCTGGAGGCAAATGTCCAGGAACTCTGAGTAGCAGGAGAGGGAACAGAAGTGGTGCTGCACGGGTGCATCTGTTCCTCCCATGTCATCCACCAGCACCACAGTGTGAGAGACCTGGTGCAGGTTCATGCTCACCGCGGTCTTAATGAAGAAGTTGATGCAGACACGTCCACAGTCACAGGTCTTGGCTACTTCAAGGTCCCGGCACAAGTGGGCAGGGATGAGGTGAGGTCCGTAAGGTATTCTATAAGATGGATAGGAGAGAAAAGAAAAGAGGTTAGGATTGAGAGAAAAACGTACACACTGGATAAAACGTCTTTCAGGGTAGGTTTGTGTTGAATTAAAATTTTCAGCATTTAAAAGAAGCTCTTATGCAGAGTGATTTACAACAAGTGCAACAATAGCATGAGCTAAGATTTGGCTATCACCAATATGGCATGTGGCCAAAATTAGTACTGGCAACAATGGCCAGGAAGTAGCCTAGGAATAAATAGCTAAAAAGTAAAGTAGCCAACAACTGAATAAGTAGTAAGGACAAAGAAGAATCAAGCAGATCCATATTTTTGTATTAAACCAATAGAAGAGTGTCAAGTGTGCTAAACTGGCCTATCCACTGAAGAGGACTGTGGCTAAATTAAGACCTGAGGTTGGCCACAGCCCGGGAAGCGATCTCCTGCAGTGGGAGAGGGAAGGTGAGGTGGATGGTGTGGTCCAGGGGGTTGGGCTGGGTGAAGGGGTTCCCAAACAGGTCCAGGTTCTCCAGGCTCAGCTTGCGGAAGTCGCCGGGCAGCACAGCCAGCTGGTTATGGGCCGCGGAGAGGAAACGTAGCTTGGCGAGGCGGCCGATGTGGAAAGGCAAACAAATGAGCTTGTTGTCGTCCAACTTGAGGGTGACCAGCTCCCGGAGCTGGCAGAACTGAGAGGGAAGGGTCTGCAGGCGGTTCTGGCTGAGGTCCAGGTGCTGGAGGGTGCGCTGCAAGGTGGACAGGCAGAGAGCCTCACTGAAGCTCTCCAGGTGGTTGTTGTGGAGGACCAGCTCAGCCAAGCAGCCCAGGTCACCGATGGTGGCAGGGAGCTTCTTGATGTGGTTGTTACTGAGGTCTAGTTTACGGAGAGCTGTAAAACAAAACAAAGTTGTTTTCTCGTTTCTACATGAATCGGAAATTCCATTTACCTCTACTTTACATCTCCTCTTTTCATGTAATCAGTTGAACAACTGTGGTAATGTTGCTGGGGAATACGTTCACTCTCTCACCTACATATTATCACTGACCCAGTTGTACACATGCACCAATCCAGGGCTGGGCTCAATTCTCTTTCAATTCACAAAGTGGATTTTCCTTCAAAATTCAAATACTGAAAAACGTTTGGCAAGAGAAGGTTTTCATATTCAACCTCTTAAGAAATTGAGGATGAAACTCTCATCATTAGCGAAAACGTACTGCGATTTCCTTTTCCATTTTGAAATGAAGTGAATCGTGCCCTGCCCAACCTCATACGCTACCTTTAAGAGACAGCATACGCATGTCCACACGTGACAGCTTGCAGTAGGACACCTGGAGCTGCTCCAGAGAGTAGGGGAAGTTGGAGGTGAGGGGGTAGTCTTTCTTGGAGACGATGCTAAGTTTCTTTTTCGGTTTCTCCACGTCCCGGGCACGGACAGGAGTCAGCGTAGAGAGGGGCAGGCTGCTTGTGTCACTTCCTCTGTCTGCCAGCCGGGCCGCTGAGAGGAAGCTCTTCAAACTGTTAGCATCAGCCTAAAACCAGTCAAACAACAAGCACAACAGATTGGTTCATTCATGAGGGAAATGCTGTGCCAGTAATGTTCCATTATGGTGTGTAAAAAGAAATAGGATAGGCTACAAAGTAAGTGTGTGTGTGTGTGTGTGTGTGTGTGTGTGTGTGAGTGTGTGTGTGTGTGTGGTGTGGGTGTGTGTGGCTGCATGCTCACACATGAGATGCATCTATGACACTACATTGCAAAAGATAAGAGCCTATGAATCAGGTTTTTATCAGATCACTTGACATGGCCAACCTGAATTTACTTGCCTAATATAGCACACAAAATTGACACACTTCTTAAGTCTGAACTCTGTCGGGAAAACCGTGTGTGGCCTATTATGGAAAGTAGGTTGCTAGCTGCTGAACATTATTTTGTAACTGCCACTGCTATACTCTACTGTCTATAATATTTTGTTACACTGACCACTTTGGCCTCTCGGGTGCATAAGAACTACAACCAGGCTACAACTAGAAACTACAAATAAGCTAGGTTAAAACAGAACAGTTACTAGTGTAATTAGAATGTAAAGTTCATGAACAAACTTTAAGTTGGCTTGATGAAGCCAAGCTGTAATTGACAGAAAGATGTCAATTTCCAATAAGCTACCCCCCAACTCTCTAATAGTTCTGAGGGATTAAAGATAGACCAATCAGAAAAAAAGGATGGGACTTTATTGGGACATATGACCCTTTCCTGAGTCCAACAAGCCGTCCCCCAACTCTCTACAACAAACAGCGGTAAAGTTATTAAGGATTAAAAATCAGTGATGGAAAAAGGTGTGTGTGTGTGTGTGTGTGTGTGTGTGGGGTGGGGGCATCAACATTCATTAGTTGGGCATGTCCTAAGTTGTATAGCGAGTTGGAAGGCTCTAGCTTAAAAGTTGATAATAGCCACTCCGCTTTATAAGTCTATGAGAAAAAAGGGATGAAAACACGAGCGAAAGAAACGATAGAAGTGAGCTATCCATACAAAAAGCACAAGCACACCCCGCAGGCATACCCTGAAGATGCCCAGCAATTTTGAAGTCGGCAACTTCAAAGCAGTAGGAGGAGTAGCGATGACAAAAAAGGCAATTACAATATCAGTAAGTTGGCTTTGTCAAGCCAACTTAATAACAAGTCCACAGAAGTGTTGCTAGCAATGATATGGTTTGAACTGTGCTTGAATCTAGGTGAAAGGTCACTGTTGCCCCAACACAGCCAGGGCGCATTCACAGCCACTGGAAACAATGAGGCGGCTCTGGTGTCTCTCCCTGCAGACACAGACACCACCACCACAGCATTAACAACCCCATGCCATCAACACATGACTTGCTGATACTGTCTGCCAGACTTGAAAAGAACCATTAAAGGTGCAATCAGTGATCCAAACGTAAACATATCGGTGGCCCCACTACTACAAATAAGAAATAAGAATGGAGACATGTTTTCAGTCTCTAGCTGATTGACTGAGCTCTTGATACAAGGACTAACACTAGACAACAGGTAAATATGAGTTCTTAATTCTATTTGCTGTATTTTGTGGCTGTAAAAGGTTTACATGTCTGGTAATGTTTGTAAACACTAGAGTAAAACAGATCTATATTCCAATTTAAAATGAGTTAAGAAAGTTCCAAATAGCATACCTACCTCACATTGATACTATAAAACAAAATAATGGATTGGGCCTTTAAATACAGGAAACACAAGCCCATAGGGATGAAACGGTTCCCGGTTTGAATGATAACCACGGTAAAGACAGCTTGCAAAGTGAGTTTGTTTAGAGTCAATGAAAACATAGCGGAAGGCAGTGACAGCGCTCCGGAGAGTTTTCAGCCTGCTAAGGTGACGGAGTCTGAAGTGTGGTCATATTTAGGTTTTTTTAAGAGTGCTGAGGGAAAACTGATTGAAGATGGTCACGCTGTCTGCAGAACAAGCAGAAAGAAAATCGCTTCGAATTTTCTGAGTCACCACCCACTACGTTATAGTGAATGCAAGGTAACGTTAACGTAGGTTAACTAGCTCAGTGCATGATGTGGGGAAGATGTCATGGTGTATCTGTCTAACTTGCTAATAGCTTGTCAATATGGTCAGTTGAAGCTTTCAGTAAAGTCACTACTGTAAAAACACTACACATTGTTCTGCTGCTGTAGCCTACTATGCGTTGTGTCTGCAGACTCTACCCATTGTACACGATAACACATTCGGTAGCGGCTATGTTACAAAAATAAATATATGTATGTATTATTTTAATATTTATGCAAACAAAAAGTACAAAGTGTTGCTAATTTTATTTGTGGTTTTCAATATAAAACTTGGTGAAATGATTTCAGCGTGTGTATCAGTACTTTTTGAACATTTTCAGCACATTTTAACAATACCGCGATAATACTGATAACCGTGATGATTTTGGTCACTTTAATCATGATAAGAACTTTTCATACCGTTACATCTCTAAAGCCCATACCACCTGCAGGTGAGGATTGCTTACAAAACCAATGCATGTGACTGTCTACTTGATGATGAGGTGCATCAAGTTGAGACTTGTTTTATTCTCTCCACACATTCAAATCTTATTTAACAATGTTTTGAAGCATTTTGAAGCTCAACAATTGGCTTAACAGCACTAATGTCCAAATTAAGTGAGGCTAATTCTATGAAGAGGCTGGACTAATCTCAATGTATTAAAAAAACATTTAATTGTAGAATTGCTACAAAAGCCTAGAGTTTCCTTGTACCTCAATCCTGTGAACCTTTATTATGAACTGTTATCGTGCACTGTTACCAGTTTGACTATGATGGGACCTTGTACCTTGCTCAAACAGATGTCGACAGCAGGCTCTCTCAATCTCACAGTGGCTTTTCCCTCCTCAACGAACCATGTGAACAACTTCTCTATGTTGTCCTTCAGCTGTGAGAGAAAGTTGGCAGACATTAGGGTAGAGTTTAGTAATGGAAAAACACAAACACATTGCACAACAGGGTGGTTCCTCATCGAGTCTCTTCCAAAAATGGTGATTCACATATACCACTTTTTCAATTTGTTGAGCACGCATTCTAAACTTTTTAAAGACTAAATGCATTTTCTACACTGAAGGACAGTGTGAAAGTCACTTTTTCTTCAACAGTCCTTCAAATGTCTTGATGGCTTGTGTAACGTTTTGAGAATATAAAAGTGATCAAACAACCATGGGGAACTTGTCAGTGGCAAGCAGAATTGACAGACTTGCCATTAACAATCAAGGTGGTTTAATTTCAATGTCTAGCCCTGACTGTCCATAAATTATCACTGGGTAGCCAACTTATCAGTGCAGCCCAGTTTGGGGCGTGATCAGGAATTAATATGAGCGTTTTGTGTCAACGTAACTGACTGTTAGCTAAAAGATGGACCAATTCCACATCACGGTGAACGAACACATGCATACAATACACACACCTTATATTTTGATCCTGCTCTGTCCTTCGCAGTGCAGATCATCAAATAGATATTGCTACGTTGAGTGGTCTTGTCCACATGCTTCCCAATGGAAAGCACAGCTCTTGCCCCCTTTCCTCGATTTTTCATCCCAAATGTGGGAAGCATCCGATTCACAACCTCGACATCACACTGCAGCTTCATTGCACCAAAAATAAAGCCAGATCGCTGGCTTAATGTCGAATCAGAGCATGTTTAAATGCATGTCGAGTAAAAACACACAGAAAAATCGTCTCTGAAAGAATCCTGTCAAGTCAGGATAGACGCATTATGGATGTCAACAACTTGCTATCGTTAACTACAGAAACAGACAGCACAGACTAGACTACGGCGGAAAACTATGACATATGTCAAGAATGTCGTATGAAAAGATCGATGGATTTTTTGCATCTCAAAGTAAAGTAAAATATCTTCATCTACATCCAGCCAAAGTCAACGAAACAGAGAAATGTTTACTTCAGGCAAAATAAATGGTCAGTAGCGAAGGCAGCAGCAGCCCGCGCGAGGGAAGTGACATCAGAGGAACGTTTGTTGAGTTGGTTCAGGGCGGTGTAACACGGAGACTGGTTTCATTTCACATCAGAGAGTGGCTGCCCCGCCCCAATGTGGCGAGATAGTATCTTGAATCAAACAGCTCCATAGTGTCACTGTCTGCCTATGGGATTTGCACCCAATTTTCACCTTGTTTGACCTAAGCAAGCCTCTGCATTTGAAAAAATCTTGTGTAGCCTACTAGCACTGCATGTTGTTATGGTGTGATATTTTCATTCATGGGAATCGTTTTTGCAACTTTATGGACTATTATTATTTTTGTATTATTCTAAATGAGTGATTTAGAATCTTAGATGAGTAGCAAAAAAGTAAAATAAAAAACGGAATTCAACATATATCCTATCCATAAAATCTTTAAAGATTGTTTTAGTGGTTGTGTGTACTCTACTGGTTTTATTTGTACGGTAAAATGCTACTGTGTCACTTTAATAAAATAACATAAAATAATCTATTTACAACCGAGATAGATATGTAAGTGTATTGAGTAAACAAAAAAATATTTACATCTTTTTTTAAGAGTGTTCCTTTACTGAACAAAAGTATGATTATCATGATATTAATTTCTTCCATATCACCCAGCCTTATTCCTAAGTTTGTGTCATAATAAGTTCTGGATGAATGGAGTTCGATACTGCACTGCACTGCTACCACACTAGTTGGTTGCTTATATCATTGGGGACTGACTACGACCAGAGGTTGTGTTATTATCTGGTGTGTATTTTGGTCAGATGGCGAGACAACCAATGTGGTTGGTGATGGTCCCCAAGACGGACCCATTTAAATATGTCTGCTCAACAGAGCTATGCCTATCTTTAGTGGGTAGAGGTGAATTAAATTATTATTTGAGACCAAATTAACTCTTTTCCCCAAAATTAATTTCTCCATGGCAGGGTGTTAAGTGGCAGAATCAGCCCTGGAGTTTGAGACATTTGGCGAGTTGAGCAGCAGAGACATAATGCCCTCATAACTAACTGTGTCCATCTGATTCTGGCTAACTTGCAAGAAGGCGGATGATCTGCGATCATGGTAAAATAAACACAAATACGTCCACTGAAACATCCATCCCCAGCTAGTGTTAGGCCTACAACTCATCCCAGTAACAGGCTAACTTAGGTTGTATAAGTGGAACTCTGTATTTGACAATGACAATAATACCATACTTATTAAAATTACATGCTAATTTACTTGGTGGGCTGTTGCTATTTATAGCCTATACTCTGTTAGAAGCCTCCATTTGACACAAAACACTGACTGGCTTACTTGACCCAATCAACAACCAACTGAGCCAAATAGAAATGTGAATTTCATAGATACCAACAGAGGATAATCATAAGCATCAACATTGGGAAATTAAATTCCCATTGGATGTGGGAGGTTGAGGGGGCGTTATTGGACTTGGACATCAGATAGCTACCATTAACTGTGTAAGTGCTTTATTTACATATTTTCATACGTTGGCACATTTGTCTAGTAGGCCTATTACATGCATCATCTAACTCTTGAAATTAATTTGGTTTTCATTCAAGAGAGGACAGCTGTGCAGTATATATAGTAGTTTCATAGCCCTTATACTAGGTTTTTTTTTTGTGTGTGTTTCACTGCACTTGACACAGATATCTACAGGAAACAGTGGGTGGTACCAACGCCACTGGGCAGGCAGTCCCGGTTGCAGCAAGTGTAGAGAGCTTGATGCTTCGTGTGCTGACAGGCTTAGCTTCCTCATGTTGATTCATGCATGTTATTCATCTAAAATTCTGGTGGCATTTCAATGCTATTCATACCATACACAAGAATGCTGTTAGAGGTCTTTGTTACCATGGCACCACTGCGGAGAGGCACACATGGGAGATTATTAACGTTACTTTGAAGCATCTTCAAAACTCACATTTACACCTTCAATGAATTTAGCAGGTATGCCTATTTGATACATTTTACATCACTTTATGCGTAATTCTTCTCTCCAAATCAGTTTAGTTGTGTTTGGATTGTAGCATGATGTTAGTGTTGTTGCTGCTGACGAACTAATAATAAAGGCTCAGATGGACAGCTTTGCGGAGCACTGCCAACTATAAAAAAAGACACTCAAACAAATATTTTAGTTAGGGTGACAACCAGGGTTTATTATAGTTCTGTATGTATTTTCATTATTTTTAATTTTTAATTTCGTTTTCAATTTGTTTTCAATTCAGTTTAATTTCAGTTAGTTTCCAGAGTGGGTTTGCTCATTTCAATTGAGTTTTTATTGTTTAAAATTTTTTAGTTATTCGTTTCAGTGGTAGTTTTATTATTATTCTTATTTTTATTCTTATTCTTATTCTTATTCTTATTATTATATGGGGGTATTTGTCAGGGGCAAGATTTAAGAAGTCCAGAATAGGTATTGTGTAATACAAACACAACACTTTGTGAAGGCAATTGACTCAGTCATGTAGACATCCCAGTTTCAAAAAACAGTATGCACCAATGCCTCCTCAAGCTTGCTGTTTTGACAAATTTGACCAAATTGACAAAGACTAAAAACTAAAGAAATTTTCTTTAATTTTTATTTTATTTTAGTTCGTTTTGTAAGTACACAATATCGTTTCAGTTAGTTTTCGTTTTTCACACTCCTACCAGGAGCTGTCTCTACGCCTGTACGTCAAAGCCTGCTACCAGAGGTGGATCGTCGTCCCGTCTGCGGAGGAGTGTGGCAAACACATTATGCTGTGTCATATCTTGGGCCTTAAATTGTAGACTACAGTGGCTAACATTTTTTTTTATGCTTTTGAGATCATTCTGAGATATCTAGTTGAATGTCTTTATGAAATCTTAAAAAGGAAACGTTTTCTATAATTGCCCTCTTGAACTAAACATGGGGGCTATTTTCCTGCATTTCTGGGGCAAATTCATCCATATACTGGCTGTAATTAATGACACTGATGGTGTACTATAAACTGGATTTCTTTTCCATTTTCTCTTTATTCAGTCACATTTTTGCGAATTCCCTACTCTGCCATAGAGCATGCAATTAGTGAATACAATACAATTAAAACCTGTGCAACAGTGCCATCTCGTGTACATATGTAGAATCTGTAGACAGAATAAACAAAACATCCAGGGGGGCAGTCGTGTAATATTACGTTGCCTCTTTATTAACAGTCACTGCCATTCGAAACTACACAAGCACTTCATTATTCAACATAATGTGGAGATTATTGCTCCTTGCAATGCTATTTAATCATTGATTACATTCTTTAACTTCCCTTTTGTTCTTCACTACGTTTATCCCTCTCCAATATGATGCTGAATAGGCCTACAATATTTCATTTAACAGTATCCTTTCAAAAATATTGAGTGAGGACCTCATTAAACCAATGTCTTTGGTTTGAACTTACTGTCAACTGACTGACCAACAGACAATACCTTTGGTAATGACATGCATCCTTTAATTTTGGCAGTAACTTATAATACTCTTTCATATATGTCTTCTGATGGGCTATATGTATGTAGCCTATCCATATTTACCTATCCATACAGATGTACATATTACATACATTAGGAATGTAGCAACAGATGTGGTTTTGTTTCCCAAGATAAGGCTTAACAGAAAAATATGGGTCAAGAATACTGTAAGATGCTTCTCTAAATCATAAAATAAGGTCATTCAGTTACCAGTGGCATAATATGCACCATGTAATCAGAGGATTAAAAGCTTGCCATTGCTGAAAGGAGAAATAAAACACAGCCCTTTATCTGACAGATGACAACAGGTGACATTTTCCATTTCATACTGTCCGTCTGTCCAAATGCATTTTAGGTAAATAGCACACAAATAGTTTGTCCCATGGCATACAATATTAGAATTCTCAGCATACAAACTGTGTTCTGCAGCTGTTTTCAAAGAGGCAGTTG
>OMKL01048626.1:0-15950 GCA_900302295.1 Parasudis fraserbrunneri
TGCAATGATAACTCCATTCAACAGTTAAGGAAAACCATGAAATCACACAATCCCTCTTACCCACTGTACGATGGGATCTAACGGCAGATACAGTGCTCAAACAAGAATCAGATTGACAGACTGATACATGAGGATGTTGACTGTGTTGATAATAACAATCTGTATGGGACACAGGCCAGAGCGGTGAAGAAAAATCACATCTTTTTTTTTTTTGATGCATGAACCCTGCTGTTGAGCCTAGTTCAAGGAAAGTTCAGTTGAGCAGCAGGCTCTGTCATGGTCCCATTGAATGGATTCACTCTCCACTATCTCTCTGGCAGCCCTGGGGTAATGGATGAGGTGCAAGGTTCCAACAAAAAGCACATCTGCATCCACACGATAAAGTATATTACAAAGGAGAGGGTGGTTGCTTTGAACAACGATTCTCCTAGAGCTTTCCTACACATGGTCTTTATAAACAGTCAAGGCCCAGAGGAAACGAAAAGTAAATCCTTGAATGCACACTCTGCAACAGATATATGCAATCTAATCCCCAACTCCACACACACACACACACACACACACACACACAAAATTATTTGTATAGCATTACATCACTGCATGGTATAATGTTAATATTTAACAAAATGTATCTTATTGACAGTATGTACCAACACAGTGGCAATAGATGAACATAAGGCGGTGTGACCATCAGTGTATAGTGTTCTGAGATGTGTTTTTCTTTCTTTCTTGCCTTTGGTCTATTATTGAGTACATATCGTCGCTGAGGGTAGACAGTGTTGTGTAATTGACTGGCTAGCCCCGAGGCGACTGGAGATGTTAGGCATCTCAGTGGTCACACCTCAGTGCCTCACTGTTGGCAAGGCTGAGCTTCTAACAAATCACACTTCACCATCAGCCATGCTCTTCTGTTCCTAGCCTGTGGAACAACAACAATAACAAAAAGGCCTGGGAGATGAGGAGCATGGTGCATTTACATATTACTCAGTTTCAACATTTAGCCCGTCTCTGCAAATAAGGGCTAACCACTGCAAATCAGAAACTGTGAACACACTGCGGTATCATTTACCTTGCCTGTAACCTTAGAAACAGCTAGGAAACCTCTGCTCCAGCAAATGGGAAGGTCTGGCAGTGGCAAACTGAAATTGTGTTGCCTCGACACCCTGGGGAGAGAACAGATGGGGACGTGCTCTTGTTGTTGGGCCAACAGGACACTTGGACTGGCAGATTGCACATTTCCATTTACACCTCTGAGCTGGGGACATACAGACCCATCACTTAATACAGACACGGGCAACATGCATCGCTGCATCCAACATATAGACTACAACAGACTATCATGTCACTGCATGAATATAAACTAGGGTCACTTACTCACTGACTCACTGATGCGGGCATTCGGGTTAGCTATTCATACAAGTTGAAATTGAAATATTGGTGCAATGAATGTGCCATGAGCAACCATCATTACATATAAAGTGGATTCAAATGTGTCCCGTTTGCAAATGCTAGAAAGTAAATGCATTTTGTTAGCATTATTTCACAAAATAACATCATCTGTCCCATCTGGCGCTGACAACACTGGTCAGAGACTTTAAAAAAGGAAAACAATTGCCATTGCTGTTCCTGGGGACAACAAATGTATTCAGATTATGCCTGGTGGCCCAAGCGCATCCCAAAAATCCTCCAGTTTGATTTTAGCCCATCTATCATTATTCTCTTTGGCAAACACAATGCCATTGGTTCCCTGAAGAATTATAGGACTGCACTGCAGAAGACAAACAATTTACTGGCACTTTGCCTCACTGAACAGCACTGTCAGCCTGCCAGGAACCATCCATTTTAAACCATACATGTTTTTAGACACTAAGTCCACACATTTGCTGAGGATAGTAATGCATTGTATTCGCAAATCTGTTTAAGCTATGACAGTTATTTTAAATGATTGACCCAATCAGGTACACGAAAAGGCATTTCCCAACATATATCTGTTTTCAGTTTTTGCATAATAATTTCAAACAAGCACAACAAATGCAAATAAGATACACCTTCTTCAACTCTGCGTAATATGTGTGTGCTCCAAAGTACCAAAGAGAGGGAGAGCACATAAGATTCTTTTTGGCAGGCTTTTCCGCATTAACTCCCTCTCCAACAGGAGTGTAAATTAAGTGGGGAGCCAGCGCAGTGTGCCGAAGGAGGAATGTAGGCCTGAGGCAGGCAGAGCAGAGCAGCGGGGTGCTCCAGGGGAGCCGGAGGCCACATTATGCTGCAGCAGGGCCAGAGAGCTCACTGTCTGACAGCACCGTGCCCTCAGTGGACATGCCAGGACCACTGCCACCGTATTCTCAGGACATTTACATTATTCAAAGATAAATGCATTGTCAATTTTGTGTCTCCAAACACTAGATATGTGCGGCGCTCCGCTCCTCCCGCAGCCAAAGGTGGGCTCACCTCCGCCCGCCAGAAGACACGCTACAAATGAAATCAAATGTCTTTCTCCATGGTGCAGAATTACTTAACCCCGCATGCTTCTTCTGTGCTTTTAGATTCTAGATTCTAATGCAAAGGCCTATAGGCGAGGAGAGTAGTGGAAGTAGGGATCATACTTTTGCAGTTAGGTCCCAATCCGCCTGCTTTTGGCCTGAGATGCTTTTGCTGTAAGCTTCAAGCTGTGGTTCAGCCAAACATTACTCTAATTTTGCACAGAATATAATAGCTTCCTTATGACTTGACTTTATATAATAACAGATTTATGGCCATGTCAGCCTTTCAGTGGTCACTGTGAATATTAAGATTCACTTTGAAACACACTCTTAACTGGGGGTGATCTCCTTAAACTTGAAGTCATTATGACTGTCCTCATCATTTTTGCATTTATGGTAGACTCCTGAGATTTAAAAGGGAATACCACTTAATAAGAAAAAAAGACATTACATCACATTATTCTTATGGCCACCCTCAAGAGCATGTGGGTGCTCTGGTGGGAGACGTCTACACTGATGTCTACAGTTAGTGCTCAGTTCCAAACCAGAACATGTACCCCTAGAAAACATTGGATTCTGTCAGTCTCCTTGTCAATCTTTTAATCTTTTTTTACTCTATAGCAGTGGTTTTCAATCCTTTTGACGACATGTCATACTAAAAGCAAACCCAATCATTTTGCTTTGAAATGTCACAGAAAAGTGTAGAATGACCATATAAGAGGAGATAAAATATAAGCAGCTGCTGGGCGAGGGGTAAAATGTGTTGACTTTGATCGGGGGAAAGTATTTTCAGGCTGATTTCACTGTGGTTTAATGAAGATAATGTAATATTTTTGTTTGACGTTGAATTTCTTTTAATTTGAGTAAAATCTCAAGGTGCACGTGCGTTGATATGAAGGCACACCAGTGCCTCGGCACACCACTTCACAAATCACTGCTCTATAGAGCTGTATGCTGGTGTGCTATCACAGGTTAGGGGTAGGACTAACTTTTCTTTCTTGTTTCCTACTATTTGTGACAGAAGTGAATGTTTGTCAATATAGATCCAACAGCCTGAAGCCTAGATATAGCATATTTCCAAGTTGAAATTAATTGGTGTTCCTTTTTGAGTACCACTAAAAACAGCCCTGAGAGCCAATGGTGGAGCAGTACAGTTGACAACACTTGTTGGTTTGTGATAGGAAACATTACATGGATACTGATTTCATAATGATACCAGGCATTAAGTCAAATCGCAAGCAATTACCTCAAACTTGTAATGACCAGTGAGTAAAGTAGCCTACAAAAAGATCAGTAAACTACAAAAGACTGTACCAGCTTACCTATATTCCTCTATACCTATGTATTAATAGTTAATGTTAGCAATATTATTTTAATATGTTAATGTGTTGCAAGGTAACGTGACGAGGGATAGTGTAACGTTAGTGGTCAAAACTCCTTCCTTTGGCACCACATGTACCCTAACCAAAGGGTCCTAATGACCCCAACTCAATCAAATCCTGTCAAAACCTTCTCTCCTGTGGTTCCCCTTTTCTATCTCTCTCTCAACCTTCCAATTGTCTCAATAAAAAAAAAGAAAATTAGGCCCACTCACTTCAAAGGATAACGCCGGTGTAAATTAATTTTTTCCTTATTGTCAACATAGCCTACTAAAAGACCAAAACCAACAATGCATTTCTTCTATTACAAGTATGGTCCATCCAGCCAACACCATATTATAGCTCATATCCAGAGGTCATAGAACTCCATTGTTGTCCAGAAACCACTAAAACAAGTCACAGAGCTATACTGTTTTGTTTTAGTCAGTATAATTCATCATTACAATTAACACAAGTATTGTGGTTTTTCCCAGAATTACTTAATGAAGTGACAGCAAGTGCCTCTGAAGTAGTTTGGTTCAGAAAGATTCGCAGTGCTCACTGTCACTTCATAAAGTAATTCCGGGAAAAACTATGATGCTCATGTTAATAGACCTGGGGAGTCACATGATAGTTCTAAGACCCGCCTGGTTCCAGACTAATTTTTGCCTATGGTCTTTACCATATAGTTTCTCATGGTAGCTTCGTTTATATGGTTCCACTTATTCAATTCGTCTGACATTTGATGGGAGCAGAGAAAAAAGTCATGGGTACAAGACTGTGTACTAAATGCACCGGAAATGCACAATGAGCTACATTTCAAGTCCAGTCTCGAGCTAATGCTGCATAGCTGAGAAGACAACATTACAAAACCAAAATGGTCAAAACAACAGACAGAATACACTATTGGAATTATATAGGCCTACTCATGATTACCTGACTCAGATTGTTTTTCAGTGCTGTGGTTTTCCTGTTTTGGGAGATTTGTTCATGGCTTCAATGAAAACAAAGATGGCTGTGAATGCCGCGATAACCAACGAGAATGACAAGGGATACTATTGTCAGAGTAGCTGTGCTACATGTGATTGGTCGAAGATTGGCGAGGTTTATGGGTATTGTCGTAATTGCCATGGAAACGAGTAAAGATTATGCTATAAAACACGTTTTCTCAAAGATTAATTTAAAACATTTATCTTTATTGGTTGTAACAGTAAAATAATCAAATAATCTTTCCCTCTGTCAAAGATTATGACCATACACAATATGGTTTGGATGTAATATTTATAGTTTGATCTTCAATGGGTGGCGACAATGGGGAAAAATCACAGGTGGAACCTCACTCCCCAGGTCTATAGCAATGATGAGCTATACTGACCTAAACAAACAGTATGGCTCTGTGACTTGTTTTAACAATTTTTGGACAAGAATAGAGTTCTATGACTTCTGGATATGAGCTGTAATCTGATGTTGGCTGGATGGACCGTACTCCAGATTTTACATATTGATGACATCAGTGGTTCAAGACTTAATTCCCTGGTTTCCACATTTGAGAGAAAGTTGTTCATGTCCACATATCAATTGAACTGTCAAGGTCATAGGAGTAACATAGGTTCATTCTTAAATTGAGTGGTGTTCCCTATTAGGTGCCATTAAGAAATGCACATAGTGTTCAAACCTACTAATGCATATTAAAGGAATATTATTTATGTTTTACACAGCAAGGACACCTGTATGTAGGTGCATTAGAAATGAAAGACTGTACGCATGGAGCAAAAGTGAGGCGTTCATCTAAGGAGCTTAATTGGAACTGATAGACTTCAGTTTGAGTGCATCAGTGATTAATGTAGGTTGGGATAAGTTATATAGTTACTGTGGGATTACCCAGTCTTAAAACTTGTTTTCTGGGATGGACTGTTAACTTTAAAACTAAAACTCATGAATATAGTTATTCATACAACAATCCATCTCTCATATCTAACAGTCACAGACTATTTTACTGAAATAATGTGTCTGGGATTACAAATGAAAACCACACAGGATCATTCTTTATCCAGCAGACAGATTAAATTCCAAACTCTGTTACTGTAATAGGCACACTTGTAGCTTGCCATGAATTAGAACTCTAATTATATTAGGTACTATTTTAAACAAAATAACACATTTCTCAGGATCCATAGGTGTAATTTATAGCAAAGCCAGGTTCATTTTCCTGGGCAATCAATTTCTTGGTGTAGCAGAAGACTAATATAATTATGTAAAGCGCTGAGAGCTGAGTATCGCAGTCGGCACAGAAGGGTTTTTCGAAGATAAATGAAGATGCAATTTACTCAGTCATAATTTCATACAGAAAATGCCATGAAAGAGATCTATATGAGCATTGGTAAAGGGGAAAGGTACTAATATTTTTTGATATAGACTACTAGAGCATTATAGTCAAGGCTTGGGTAATATATGGCCTGCTTCAAGTTACCACGTATCAGTAAGCTATCATTCAGGCAAGTAAGGAAGAGAAGCGCCTTTTGGTCAGCCCTCTAAATCATACTTACTTGAAGTGAACAGTTTATCATAGTTACCAGTTATATCAAAATCACTAACAGATAAGAGCTACAATCAATCAAACTACATCAGGTTCTTTCTCAATGCACATGATCAGCATCGGGATGTAGTTCAACTATATGTGTAGCCTAGCTTTTGCTGCATATTGGTTGTTTAATTACAGGAAAATCTTTATCTTTCAGTGTTTAACTGCAGTCCGGCTTATGCAATTGAAACTACAAGCTGCATTTTTTGTCAATTTGTTGTTTTTAAGAGCTGTCAACTATCTGTACTCTAATAAGAGTTAGAAGTTTATACTTCTTCCTACTCCTTTTCAGACATGTTAATATTGTTTATTTGTTTTAACTATTTTGGTTTGTTGTTGCTTTTTTTCTTTTTCACATGTTCGAAATAAAGATTTCATTCATTCATTCATTCAAGAGTCCTCCTCTGATTTTAGTGGTAGTCTTAAAGGGGAATTCCACCATATGCTGTCCTCATTCTTATTTTTCTCCCTAGACACAAACCGAGGTATCCAGGACCTCATTTTTATGCACTGTGTTGTGGTGAACTGTTAATAATGGCCTGTATGCCGTAGTATAATTTGACTGTAAAAATGTCAAATGACTATTTGAAAGTATTGTAGTTTGACAAACTAATGTTAGGGCAGTTCAATATTGGTTTAACTTTTCCTGTGTTGGAGTATGCTATCGGTAATTAGTTTCCCCAACACTGTAAATGTTACACATTTACATAAATCAGGATTACTTGACATAATCCCAAAGTCTGCCAACTTCATTTATATGTTCACAGCTTCATCGAACTTTGAGGAACTAGGTTATAGTAGAAGCTCATAACATGTGTGGAGGAGTCTACTCTACCTGCTCTGCCGAGGGGCTTTCAAACGTTAACTGCAGGGAACCTAGACTAACTATATTTATTCTCATCCTAGGACCCTTGTGTTGGCCTCTTGTCAATAGGGGATCCAAAAGAGACAGTCTCATGACAGTCTCAGTCTCATGACCCACTTTGTGTCTTGACCCATTGGATGCTTTTACATGGACATTAATATCTGGATGTTATTCAGGATACTCAAGTATTCCGTCCATAAGTTGATGCATGTAAACACCATATCCAGTCCTGACCATGAGAAACCCGAATATAATCACTGGGACTGCAGGATACTAAGGAATGTCAATACCTTACCCCATTTACTGTTCAGTTTTGTGGTATGTGTGAGTGATGTTTCCATGGTAACCCTCATATATACATAGTAATATTCAATTGCTAAAGATAACAGAAATGCATATAAACACCTAATTCCGTTTCAGACTTAAACAGGATATTAGCCAGAATCCAGGATATTAATGTATACATATACTGATTGTTTAAGAAATGCTGAATTGCATGACAAAATTTCAGTGACAACAGGGGCTGGAGAACAGGCATTAACACCCAGCAAACCTCCTGACATGCTCTTTCTGGTGCTCTGTCACTGGTGACCTGAGGCCAGGCTATCAGCAAATGTCACAGATCACTTTTCCTTGGCTGGTTAACATATCTGGTCCAATAGGTCGCAATGTAGCCTATGACTAACTCTGGAAATAGGCTTCTGCATGATGAAACTGAAGATGAAGGCCAGAGATGCCCATGACTAAATGGCCTGATAAGAACATTATGTATTGCAATATAATATCTATTATACAATATAAGAACATGTGAATGTACAGAAAATGTATGTTGCATGATTGCTTGGAGATACAGGGAATGGGGACTCCTTCTTCAGAAAACAAAATGAGATAATCAAGACTGCTGCATCCATCTCAGATTTTGTGTGGGTGCTATAATTGACAATAGCCTAAAAAACAGATGAGTGTTAAGAAAGAACACTTCATAGTGGGATTATGGTAGCTTTGTTTTATTTACACAATTAGGCTTTAGTATAAACATATAAATTCTGTATACATTATTACATTAAATTAATACCTTAAAGACTGTGTGGTCTTTGTGCAGTATCAGCACAATACATAAGACATAACATGAAACTATTGACTTAATTTGGTCGACATCAATATTAGTACTCCATCTTTAACCTGAGAAAAATGTTAGTACACTTGAGGGCACAATTCACACATTTTTATTATTATTTAATATTAAACTTTATAAGACATCTCGATATGCTAGTACAGTTATAGCATAACAGGAATTCAAAGTGAGTTGTCTATCACATTTAAACAAAACAAAAAAGTACAATGTCCCATTCAAAATAAATAAGTTGCTTTCCCCTTCATTCAAAGAACAACTCCATCTTCATAGAAGGGGATTGAAAGTTGTGACTGAAACGTCATTGTGTACACTGTATAGCTATGCAACAGTGACACACAAAAACGATCAGCAAATGTATCAGTACATAATTCAACAGCAATATGTGTAGTCATGTAGCCTATGTTGTGTTCCGAAATGGGTTCACTTATCTGGCATTTTGCTGGTGTTAAACTTCAAAATGTCCAACGCTTGTTGGCTATATCCAGAATACTGACAAAATAGTAGACGGTAAAACCTTTCAGACATGTCTAGAGGGATAACATGGGACAATTCTCTTCAGAGGGAAGTCTTCTGAAACTTGATCCCACATATCTTTGAGCCATTTGGCTTGACATATTTACAGTAGCTGTTCTGTCTTTGATCTATTCTCAGTACAAACTTTTACAATGAACGGCAAACGTATTACCTTAAATAAATAAAAAAAACGATGGACTATTTTCCAGTTTAAAACACTTTACGTAAACTTTAAACGTCAGCGCGTTATGAGCAAGTTATCCTCGTGCAGGATTAGGTTTAAGGCGCGAATAGATTGGAGCGTTTCCTGATCAATCTATATTGTTCCATTATCGGATGGTTATAAAAGTGGTGGGGGAAAGGGGGTGATATTATTGGAGAATTTAATTCTTATGAGGATGAATGCTCTTACGCGGCCAACCACACCGCGGTAAGGCCCTCTTTCTCCTGCTTCTTCTGTGTCATTCTTCTGTTTTGAAACCATATTTTCACCTGACCTACGTATAGGGTCAAATTAAGGGCGACGTCAATCCTGGACTTTGTGAGATATTGGTTGAAATGAAATTCTTTTTCTAATTCCGTTAATTGTTTTGTTGTGAAATTCGTTCTTGATCCGACGTTTGGTAATCCATAATCACTTGATTAACCTGAAAAGAAATGGGATAGTTTTCGTCAGTGCAAAACATAGAATAATTTGAATTGCGAGTAAACCCTACTTACTGATTTTATGGCTGTTTCTTCTGATTTCCATCCACTCAAACGAATTCACAACTTGTGTCCCCTCGTACCTTGAACAAGCGCTTAGAAAATTCTCTTGGGATGGTGATGGATCCTGTTCGCTTGCAGAGAGAGGTATCCTCGCGATACGTTCTGCCAATTCTGATGTGCGTCGCTAGCACTGTGGTAGACTGGCTCCGTGGGATGATCAAAACACTGTAATGCGTAGCCTACCTACACTGGGGAAAAGCACATGGTGTCCTGCTGTCTCCCTCCTCATAGTGGCATCCATATCCTAATTTATAAACCGGACTCTTCTCGACATGTTCGTGCCTCTAGTGTCATACTGTGCCTCAAACACACCTAGATGCATTCCTGATGTTGTACGACTGGCGCTCAGCCGGTGGTCCACCATGCCTGATGATGAAAGTCTGCCTACTATCTCCCCATTACAGACTAGCCCATTGTGGTTCGAGTTTATATTCTTAGTGGAGGATTTTGTCTGTCTCTATCATGGTGCTTGTTGCAAATAAGTCTAAACAATAAGTCCAATTGCTGTCCCCAATCCTCAGGGAGATTAGTCTAATGATTGTCAGCACCTAGTAAGTCCACTGTAGGCTACCCCATATGTAAATATTACCCACCACTGAGCAAGGCGTGGTCTAGTCTTCTTCTATCCAATCAGGGACACAAAATAAGCACCCAGCATCCTATGCTGCTTGAACTTTTCTTGGATAAAGTATGAGTAGGCTACTTTATATTCGACACTTTATTATAGGTAGCCTATTTTGCATTTTCCCCTCTAGACTACACACTAGGATGCAGCCTATTAGGTATTACCCCTTCCATCCCTTTGGTTACATTGCAAGCCTATAACATGACAATGACACTAACTAGCATTATAGCATGATCGACTACATAGTCTGGCTCTGACTTTTTCCATTAAATCCCACACACAACCACCTACCATATTTGGCAATTTATATTATTATATTATATTATTATTATTATAAAAAAAAAATAAAAAAAAAAATAATAATACATTATTGTTGTTACCTTAGGCTAAAATATTGTCCAGTCAAATCCATCAGTTCCTTCTGTCCCCAACCTTCATCAGTGTTTTAACTATAGTTTGACCTAAGATGGATAGCCAAAAAATATCTGGAGCATTGATTCAAACTTCATAGGCTTACAGATGAGCATGTAGACAAGCATGTAACAGCCTATCCAGTGCAGTTTTGATGAGAATATGACCATGTGCTTTCTAATGATGTTTGAATTAATACAACCATGCTAAAGGCCAGCAGTTCCTTGGTGTACCTACATATTAAACGACGAGGCTATTCAGAATTACCAGCCAGTCCTCAGTTGAATGGACATATAAGATATCCCGTAGGTCTACTATCCTCCAGCTATACCTCTAAGTGGAGATAGCTTTAATTAGACATAAATTGCCTATCCAACTCAGATAGCCATATATCCATGATAGATTGCCCACTTTCCCAATGAAATGACAAATGTTAAAATCTTAAATCCATGTATAGTCCTCTGGAATCGTCAACCATTTGATTACATAGGGAGAATTAGATAGGCCTATATTTCCCCCACATAAGAGTTATAAATGGGGCGCCTAGTCAGAGGCATCAACGTCATCACAATGAGGAGTCGGGGTCGGGGAGCGGCGGTGCAGAGATGAAAGAACAAGCTCACCCAGGGTTAAAATGGCCGCCATTCACTGAACACTGAGATGAATTGAGCTATTTTACCAGAATTCTGATAAATGGAATTAATGCAAGATAGATTATGGTCTGAATTATTTTGGGACAGGAACAATAGGCTAAACTTAACTCAATAAATTATCCCGAAAAAAAGAAAAAAAGTAAGGAAATAGCACAAGATGTGTCCCCAATTAAACACATAATGGATGTGCTGGAAAATGTCACATCATGCCATAAAGCTCCAATCCAAATCAAAACATAAACAAAGTGTGGGCCCTCTCTGAAAATAGAAGGACTTTTCTATTATCAAATGTACTAGCTCAGGTCTTGTCTTGTTGTAAGGAGCTTATAAAAGCTTTGAACATGTGAAACGTTTGTAAACGTAGAACTAAAACATATGCCTGTATTTTGAGTTGTGATGGGTTAACAAAGTTCTTAAAAGCTTATTTTAATCTACAAATCATACACCATATTGTGAATATATCCAAAGTTTAAATGGTCAAATGAACACCGGATTGTGCCTTTATAGGCTATGTGTGCAGCCTACCTATTGACGCATGATGTTGCGTTTCTGTAGATATTTTTGTGTTTAATGAGGGAAAACACATCCTGTGTTATTTCAACAATCTTCGTAAGAGATTTAACTAAAGTAATTGTCTTTTTCCCTTTAGCCTATAGCCTATACAACGTTAATACAATAAACATATCCTGTGGTCCCAGCGTTCCAGGAATTGATTATTATAATTATAATCATTATTATAATAATAATAATAATTATTATTGTTATTATTGTTGTTATTATTATTTTTTATCATTATCATCATTATTATTTATTTCTCCTTTTTTGTTGATGGTTTTTTAACATTTTGGAATGGTGGTTCATTGGCTCTTCATTCGCTTTTAACCCTATGGTCTTCATCTTAAATTTTAACACAATGGGTTCTTTGGACCTCACCCAAAGACTGGCCTACCCAGTTCGAAATGTGTTACTTGAATTTGGAATGCAAATGCTTTGTTCACGAGGAGGTGGGATCAGTGAGGAGTCTGAAAGCGACGAGTTTTTGATTAATGAGCTTTGAAATGGCTCTCCAGGAGCAATAAAGGATGAACTGCTCTCTCCCTCTCCGTTTCTCTCTCTCTCTCTCTCTCTCTCTCTCTACACGCACACACACACACACACACACGCGCGTGCGTGTGCGAGTGCGCACACATCTACATCACATCTCGCTGCATCATCTCCACTGTCAAAGCAGCATGTTTTCTTATTTTTGCACCAATCGTACCGAATTATTCCAGCCCTGCATGCTTTAACCGAACAAACACTAAATGCAGCGGGCCTATTGCTACACGGTACCAAATAATTTACATTTTTAATCATTTAGCTTTTTGGAATCTGGCTCACAAGGCATAAATCAATGAGACAACTAGTCATCTAATGGCGCAAGTCTATTCCCTCTTTTTGTCAAAAAGGTAGGGTAGCCTATGTGAAAAGCATTCGATGTTGCCAAATCTGAATACAAAAGAGATTGGTGTGACTTGCCGAAGATGTAATAGTAGTTGGGCTTCAATTTCTCAACACCAATCAAAAATATGTCAATAAGGTCCATATTGTATCTTTTCTTCCATTTAAATGCGCATTCTACTCAAAGCATAGAGCCATCTGATTAGTTTTAGATAACCCTGGTCTCTATCTATTGATTTATGCACACTCCCCCTCTCTGGACTGTACGGTATATAGGCTTAAGTCAATAAAGCCTTGTTACTTCTATCTGTCAGGGAACTCAATTTCATATCGCGCATCAGCCTGTGTTGTCCAACGTTCAAGAACGGAGGCATTAATATAACCAGATGATGTAGGCCTAGACATGACTAGTTCCACCGCTGTTTGTGACTACTGTGTCGGGCTATTTGAATAATAATAATAATAATAATAATAATAATAATAATAATAATAATAATAATAATAATAATAAAACCGTGAATTTAAGCACTTTATTTACAAAATGTTAAACACAATAAAATATAACATTTCAATATCATTAGGGTTTCATAAATTTATGGATATCCAACTTAATAAAATAACAATGGTCGTCAAAGAAACATTTGCAATGAACTACACAAAATGACATGCTGGTGTGTTAAATTTGTATAATATTCGATACTTCGATAGTCTACGTTTTGTTTAGCATAGAGGTTTTGACACAAGATTAACCATGGACATACGTATAGTGGTGTTTATACACTATAAAATGCCCCATTTATCCCAGATTTACAATTAGAAATGCTCTCTTTCAACAATACACCAATAGCATTAACCAAACCCTGTATTTCCTACCCTTCGAAGTGCATTGATCTGTCCAATCTTACAAAAAAAGCCACATTTATATAAATACTCGAATATAAACGATAAATAATGTGCAATACAAAAGTAGTTAAATAATAAATAGGCTAATGTGCTAGTAAGAGAGATAATGCAAAGTAATACAAAATAATAAATAAGACGCCTGTGAATAATATGGTATATTGACAAACAGACGGGATTTTCCCTAAAAACCCTTCTCTATAAAGATGAGCTTCTACTGTCGTGATCTACAAGACTTACCTTCAAGTAATGGAATGAAATTTTCAGTCCCCAAATTGCGCATTGCACTTAAAAAAAACGAACAACTGACAACCGGTTAGTCTGCCTTTTGCGCATCCCCAATAGTCAAGACAGAGAAATGGACAAAGCTGTATTTAGAAAATAATTACACAATAGCATTAATAGTAATATCAATAATACTGTAATAATACACACGACTCTCGCTTGGAGTGTAATCATTAGACTAGTGAGGTAATAAAAGAGCGCAACATAATTTTGGCACACACAAGGGATCCACATATTACAAATGCGTAAGTTTAGGCGCTTCCTGAATCCTTCCCTGAGACGTTTGGTGAGAGGTGAGGTCTGTGTATGTAGGATGGGGATCACAGGGTCCATGGTGGTGGTTGCCTGGAATCTGAGCGGCACAGCTGTAGTCCACGCTGGTAGATGAGGGATGAGGAAGATGGCCAAGGTTGAACATGGGGCCCGAGGCTGGCATGGAATCAACAAAATTTCCACCAACATAAACAGGGCTGCCTTGTAAATTAGCGCTGGCAAAGCTGCCATTGCTTTGCATGCTGTGGTGTTCGTATTCGGAGCCCGGGTACCTTTTCTGTTGCGGTATGCAGCCACCTAATGGTGCCGTGTACGCAGCCAAGCCATACATGTTTTGCTGGGGTTTAGCAAATGACGGGGGTGAGGGCGCATCATAGCTGAGGCTGTTTACATTTGGGAGCTGAGCAGAATATCCAATATGATTTGGGCCACTCAGTGGTGGACTTCTATCAGGGGAATGGCCGAGGGGTGAGTGCATTATCCCCTTAGACTTTTGGTCCTTCTTGTATTTCATCCTCCTGTTTTGAAACCAGATCTTTATTTGACGTTCGGTGAGATTCAATAGATTTGCCATTTCCACTCTTCGTGGGCGACAAAGGTACCGGTTAAAATGGAACTCCTTCTCAAGTTCTACAAGTTGTGCACTGGTGTAAGCAGTTCTAACCCGTTTCGAGGCAGGTCCAGGTGGGCTTTTCTCATCGCTGACCTCACCTGCAAAAAGACACCAGATACGTATGAGAAATCATTGGCCATGTAGTTTTTTAAACTTGCCTGCACACCCACATTACTCACTCTAATGTTACCTCATAGGGGCTGAGTGAGATTATGCAAGGATTAGGGTTACTACTATGGTAGGCTAAAGGAGAATCCCCCCCCTCTCTCATGCGCGCGCGCACGCGCACACACACACACACACACACACACACACATACACACACACACACACACACATATATTTTCATAACTGACACAACATAACTGAATGGTATAGCCTAGTGTTTATATTTAACAATACATTTTACTACCACTACCTGCAGGTGTGCAGTTGTTGCTTTTCTGCTTGGAATTCTGCCGAGTCTCTTTCATCCATGGAAATATCTGCTTTGTAATGACTGGCGTGGCAGTATTTGACCCACTGTTGGATGGGGACTTTTTCTTCTGGGATGAAGAGTTGTTTGAGTTAGGAGAAGGTGCGGACAGTGGAGGTGCTTGCGGCTCTCCAATACTGGTTGGTTGGCTGTTGCTTTGGCTGTTGCCTTGTCGCATGCAGTTCCCATTGAGGTCATTGTCTTTAAGAGTTGGTGGCCGAACAGCGGAGGTCTGTATCGGACAAACGCTACCCTGGTAATCACTCTCAATGTTAGACGTGGGGTACGATTGATGAGTGGGGCCATAGTTGTACGAGTCTGGTTTGGGGTAAGTGTAGCCTCCAAAAAGTCCAGAGTTGTCGTAGTAAGTAGCTTTCTGCATTTTGTGGATTCAAAACCAAAAAGCCAGTGCAACTCGATCCAATGGCATGGGTGTCCTCCGTTCACGTGATTGGTGTTTCCCACCGTCGCTCTCTGCTGTGACCTATAATGAGACGGAGATTTCAGAGTCATTGTGCAGCATGTCAATACTTAGCTTAGCCTCTATAGCTGCATGCAACACATGCTCTATA
>OMKL01048627.1:0-15420 GCA_900302295.1 Parasudis fraserbrunneri
GACAGAAAATAAAGGGATGATACAAACACCCATGCGCACACACACACACACACACACACACACACGCACACACACACACACACACACACACCATTTCTTTCTCTCACAGACACACACATTGATAGGATATCTGGCCGGGCTGTCTTTCAGTGCGCTGAGGAAGCCCGTCCGGTTGGATCCTGTGGAGAAATGGGTTTGTTACATAAAACACTGGATATTCGCGGCACCACAAGAGCCCAGTAATGAGCGGAGCAGTTCGATGCATTGTGATGCGGCACGACGAATTACCGCTACTGAGCCCGAGTCACAAAATACCACGGAGACGTTTCTTTTTATAGCTCAGCTGCTGCAACAACAGCGGACAAGAAGTTGTGTGTTCAGAGGGGAATGCGTTTTGAATTAGACAGTCTGTTAACCGCTGCTCCTTTCATGTCAAACTCCACTCGCTAGCAGCCAATAGTCACTGGCGATTAGGACCCGTGGATTCATGAGAGCAGAAAAAAGCAGCTCTTGCCCCCAGCTCACTGCTGTGAAAGGCTGGCTGCACAATGGCAATGATGAGGAAAAATTAGGCCCGTGTGCCCAAACAAGAGGGATCAATAGGTAAGCTTGGTCAAGTAAGCTAACGATAACTCTAAACTCTCATGATCAAAAGCCCAATACAGTATAACGAATGATTGACAGTTTGTGTCTCTGAAGGTTAATCTCTTCCCTTGTCTGCACACTGGAAACAATGAAAACAAAATGACCAGAGTCAATACCCCCCCACCATGGCTGCTGCAGTTACAATATCGAGCAGACCTGCCGCTCACAATCTCACTCAGGCAACATTACTGCCTCATGTAATCATGTGTAAAAGCCAGCTGGGAGAGGATATAACACCAGGCTCCACCAGTCATGATGTGCAGTTCATTCACTACCAGAAGCACTGGTCCCCAACAAGGCCGATGCTCTGCTCTCCTATTCTGGGTTTGATTGATCTGCGCTACACTACAGCAGAAAGCAACGCAAAACACAGCCCCGTATCTAAAGCCTGAAAGAGCCACGTCAGCAGCTATCCTGACAGCCTGGGCTGCCACTCAGGAATGGAGTAACGCTCTGAGGAGAGGATGGGGGGCTGGGTTGAGGGGTTTGGATGGTCGATCGATCTCAGAGCCCCGTCTCATCCATTACAGAGATGAAGTGGCCAAGAAGGAACTGCTGCACTGAGGCCCGGGACCCTGCACCCTGCATGGCCTCTGTTTGTGTGTAAATACTGCTGACTGAACACCTTACAAAGAGCAGTCTAACGATCAATACTCAACTATTCTAGTGGATCATTCTGATCAACAGCTCTGGCTAGGGAAAGGTGTTTTCCATCCTTAGCGGTGCTGTTTCAGGACACCAACAGTATGTGTGCATCACGGCAGGGTTATGACAGCAATGCACTGTGCGTGTGTGGCCACTGCTACTCACTCAGGATGACGTGTGTGACGACGAAGGCGAAGATGAAGACTGTGAGGAAGGAGAGGGACAGGATGAACAGGTAGAAGAACCGATAGTTCCTCTTCCCGACACAGTTCCCCACCCACGGACAATGGTGGTCAAAACGCTCTAGAGAGAGCGAGAGAGAGAGAGAGAGAGGTGGGTTTAGTCATAATTACATAAAACAGTCAGGGAAACAGTATCTCTTATGACAACTCATCCATACACATGAATCCACACACTCACCCACACAGTTGTCACACAGACTGCAGTGAGAGGCGCGGGGCGGTCTGAATATCTTGCAAGTGAAGCAGTATTTCAGCTTGACTGTCTGTCCGTTGATAACTACTTCCCTGGTTCTGGGCGGCGGCCTGTAGCCGGGGCCGCTGGAGCCGTTGGCTGCATCTGAGGGAACCAGAAAAAGACCAAGTCAACCTTTGGCTTTGGAATGATCTGGTATGAGTCATAATTAGGGATGCACCAATATTGGTATAGGATATGAGGCTGATACCAGGCTGAAATAGGGTGTTGTTATCAGGAGAATTTCCCCAGTACTAAAACCCAATACCAAGAGCCATGAGTAACATCTGAATCAAGGTGAAGCCATTTGAACTGCTGCATATTTGACACATAGAAAGATGTTAGATGTCTCTAATGGAAAAAATGGATTACATCTCAATCATTTTTGCCCAATGACCCCAAACTAATGGTCTAAGTCGACACTGTTCAGGAAAGCTAATGGATCAGACTGGTACGTGGTATCGGACGACAATTAGAAAGTAGTACTCGGAATCCGTATCAGCAGTGAAAAACGTGGTATATCGGTGCGTCCCTCATCTGAATACACATCAAATTCAAATCCAGTTTTTCCTGGTTCTGTCATATACCTGTATTATCCCTCCCCGGGATGAAAACAAACCCAGTCTCACCACCCTGCCATCTCACCGCCACATACTGTGAGTTCCTGGGCATTCCGTTATCACCAGTCAGCACATTTGACTGGCTTTCCTCACTGACGCGATTTCCAGTGGCAGGCCTCTGGGACACGGCGGCATTGTGTTTACTTGCCATTACATTATTCATCTACTCAGCAGGGGATCGGTTGCCGAGGCGCAGACATTCTACCCCACCACACCGCCCCTGCTCCTCTGGCATGGTGATGGGGGCCGGCGGGGGCACACCTCATTGAGTCAGACTCTGTGATTTATCTCCATCCACTGGACTCCGAGAGGGCCCCTGCGGGAAGCCAATGAGATGCACCCCCCATCCCCTCTCCTCCTTACCCCTCAGTTCTCTCTCTCGCTCTCTGGTTTGACTAGAGCTGGGGATTATTGAAAATCAGTTAAGATACTCCAAATTCAACACCAGTTCTATAACCAATACCTTTTTTGGATATTTTTCTTTGTGGAATGAAAGCATGTTTCATTATGTAGTAGTGTGACACCTTTACATGTTTTTACCTGTGCAAAGGCAAAACCAGGGTGGAGGTAATGTAATCGTTGTCTGTGTGTAAGTGGATAAGATATGTCTAAAAGTAATGGCCGGATTGCCTCGAAATTTGGGCTCAACCCCATTCATGCAATTTTTGTCCCCTCAGCCCTCGCCCTTTACCTCTAGGGGAATCGTTTTTCTCACATGATGAAATGTTGGACCAATCCATAAATGATGCAGGTCAAGTTCACTACAGTGTACCCTCAGCACCTGAGGGAGCAGGTCGGAGCAAGTGATCCAATCTGTTCACTTTAGGCTTCAGTCCCAGTATGATCCACAATGCAATGTATTTGTCTCACATTCTTTTTTTTCCTTTTTTAAGTAAAGATGGCGGCAACAATGGAAAGAAAGCTACTTACTAAAGATTAAACACGTGGAGAAAATAATAAAGTGATATGATTTATTTTGTTAACTTATCATGAATTGCAGCTTGATGTGTAAATGTGAGTTTTAAACGTGTTACATTTATAGAAATATCTGCCAAAAGGCTGGAATCACACTGTGACCATTCCATATAAGTGCGTATTTCACGTAATTGTTGCAAGGGTGTCTAAATTCAGTTTGTTGCAGCACCCCCTACACCATCACACGCAGTGACCTAGTGCTCATTTGATCTGAGGGCTGAGGGTTTGAATGAAAAGCAAATGGGATCCAGGGCAGCTGTGCACATTCACGAGGAAGAAACCTTGTGATTTTGGTGTCCCACAGACCTTTCCTTCAGTGCCACCATCAGGCCAAACTGAAAAGTTATGGCCGGATTGCAATACAATTTGCTGTGAACATTCATGACCACTAGCGGAAGAAAACTATGGAATTTGGTGACCCCATGACCTTTCCTCTAGTGCCACCATCAGGCCAAACCTTACATTTTCAAATAAATGTATCTCCTGACCTGTTAGTCATACAGTCACAACATTTGCGGTGAACATTAATGACCCCTAAGTATCAGTCATTAGTTGGGCATGTCCTAAGTTGCATAGCAAGTTGGAAGGCTCTAGCTTAAAGGTTGACAATAGCCACGCCCCTTTATAAGTCTATGAGAAAATAGGGATGAAAAAACTAGTGAAAGAAAGGTTTCCATACAAAAATCACAAGCACACCCCAGGGGCATACCCTAAGTATGAACAGCAATTTTGAAGCTGGTAGCTTCAAAGCTGTAGGAGGAGTAGCGTTGACAAAAAAAGCAATTACAAATTTGTCAAGCCAACTTACTGAGTGTATCTCCTGACCCACTAGTCGTACAGTCACAAAATTAAAAAAGCTTGTGCGATCATGATGACATTTGAAAGGTGCGGTCCCTTTGTGATAACCTACTGATGGTATAAATTAGAGGTTGACTGACAGTGGATTTTTTTTTAAAGCCCTTGCATTTCGTGCAGAGTTTGTTATTCCTTGTTAGTATTCACTGTACCACTATCACCAGTTTATAATCAAATATATAGATTGTAAACCATGTTAAATTTAATTCTTGAACATGGATGTCGTGCATGGAAAAAGTAGGGACCATGAAATTGAACATCCACACAATACATACATGGGGGAGGGATAATTTACTACTCATCATGTCGATCTACTGAAAAGCGCATTGTATTTATAAGGGCCTATGCCACCATAATGCCTGTCTGCCCCACCAGACAGAATCCCATTATGCATTCAACTACTCTGCACATTGCTCTATACAGACATCCCAGCACACAAGACCAACATGGGCAGCGATTTGCTGAACAGAAAGTCTCCTTTAACTCCGAGACATCTCTCGGAGGCGAGAGGAAGCTGCGGAAAGCTCCACATGTGCAGCGCTAGGACTTGTTTAGCAGACAGGAAGATATCACAGACGGTTCATTTACTGCAACAAGGGGATGGGGATTTTACATGACCGAGATCATAAATCACATTAGATACTGTATAATTGGGACCTCAGAGGATGGGGTTGAGGAGGCTAATTAACAGATTTGTCTATCTTTGTAGCTGTTCCATTCATTCAAGCCCCGGGTGGACAGGATGTGCGGATGTTAGTTCAAGATGTGCATCAGAGTAGTGGCTGACCCAACGACGCGGTCGGTAAACAGCAGTAGTAACAATAACAGCGTGGTTCTTTCCATCCTCCCTCATGAGCTGTGTGTATAGACGGCTTCAACTTGACAACAAAAACAAACATTAACATTTGAAAGCGCACTACATTTGATTTCCCGTCAGTTGTCGTGAGCAAACACTGCAACAGGAAATCAACTGTAGTCCGAGCTGTTCCCTAGCAACGCAGTTCCGCTGAAACCGCCTGCACTGGTGAGGAGGGCGGAGGCAGGAGACACTTTTTCCTCCTGCTAAGAATGCACAGAGAACAATGCCCAAATTTGGTCGTTGTCCAAGTCCTGTCTCTTCAGTGACTGAACAGTGCCGTTACCACCCAAGTCCTGGATTTCTGTTCTCAGGAAGAAAAAAACAAAAAAAACACGGCTCCAAAAATACATCCAGACTCATTTATAGTAGAGTTTTCTCTGAGAAGACGTAATTGATTCTTCTCGGTGAGTAGTGCGAGTAGAACGCCTCAGAAGAGACAAAGAATAGGAACAGCTGGCAAGCTCAGAAAAGATTACAGATCATATCTAAACTGCGGTCTCAGAGTGGTCCTCGATCAAACAACATGTCCTTGTGGTCCGGGCCAAGAGTCTGATGTCATTTCTAAATAAACCTTATCGGGGACACAGACAGACATACACACATACACACACACACACACACACACACACACACACACACACACAGAGCGCATGCACACACATAGCATTTAGAAAGTAGTGTGATGATGGGCGCTACTGACAACATTTGGCTCGATCATTTCCTCAGTGGGTCAGAGTCCAAGGAATTTCATGTTTCTTAGTAACTAGGTGTGAACCTCAGGCTTTATCACAATACCATATGATTTTGATTCCTAAGGCAATGATCGATACTTGACAATGTATTAAAATTTGCTAGGATATTATTTGATTCATTAACATATGATTGATATAAGATATATTTTGATCCAGTTGACACAATCATGTTACATTTCTATCAAGTCACAAATACATACAACCAAAATGAGGCTGAGAGTGCAAGTTCATTTTTGAGCTCTACTCAACACTTGAATGAAAACCCTGAAGCACCATGCTTGGAATCTGGACCAAAAAAATAACAAGATCGGCTAAGTATTCCGAACAAACCATTTGTTTTTCAATATATATTAACCATCTGAATCTATATACTGTTCATGTAAGTACATTGCATCGACTGGATTGGATCGTTGCCTTCTGAAATTATTTATTGATTGGAATCGATGTATTGTCACTCATACCCCTACAAGCAACCAGCCCATAGTTACCGATCTGTCTCTCCAAATCTGCAGCCTCGTCGGGGGAGGCCCTCGGCAGGACCCCGGGGTCACTGAAGCTGGCCCTGAACAGCATCCCCATCACAAAGAAGAAAAGCACCCCTCCTACGACGGGAATGGCCGGGGTCAGGTTGGATGCCAGGAACGGACAGCTGCAAGAGAAAAACAAATGCTTGGCTTATAGGGAAAAGGCCGAGGTAATAACAACCTCAACTTAACAAACCTAACTTAACTTATCTAATTATGCTAGTTTGGTAGACACGTCTGTTTGGGAGTCTGTGGTTCATTATGAAATTAATGACAAAATAAGTAGCTTTTTTTCTGCCTGCCAGGATTAAAATCTCCTGACCTTAAAGGCCTAATCTGTAATGTTTTTGACCTTATACAATTTAGGAGTATTCAGATAGATAAATGAAGAGTTTGAGTTGCAGATGGAAAATAAGCATTAGCCTACCACATCTTTCACAACCATTCATAAATGAAACTATAGGTCTAATTTACTCCGATATTTACAAACATTACCAATGTAAACAAACCTTTTACAGCATGAGAAATTATTACAAACTAACATTTAGTTGTTGCCTAGTGGATTAAGAGACCTATCTTATCTTCAACACTTGTTGGACATTACTTAATGGTGTGTGATATATGTGACTTAGTGGTAATGTGATTTATGTGATTCGTGATCTATGTGAGCAAACTGTGCACCGAATTTCCCCACGGGATAATAAAGTATTTCAATTCAATTCAATTCAATTCAATTAAATTCAATCAATTTGGGGAAGAGTAGACAATCCTATGTTTTTAACTTTGGTAGCAGGGCTACCGTTTTGTTGGATTACAGATTGTGCCTTTAACAGAGACTGTTTCCCAGCTCCCCACATATTTTAACGTTACACAACTGGCAAAAAAAAAAAGAAATTGTAGGTATGTGTTTACGTTTATCTACATCTCCACGACAATTCATTTTCAACTGAACAGGAGTTCCATTCTCCTCATACTTGTCCATAGATCCACAGGGCATTCAAGTGAATTTAAGCCGTCCCTGACTTTAGAATCGATTAGTCTGCTAATGGTCATAGGATTTTGTTGACTACAAAATGACTTCGAGGCATATCTTACCATTCTCAGATCGAAAAAAATACAATGCTTCTGAGTATATCTGAATCGGATAAAATAGTGATTCGGTCACCAATCGCACAAACCAGAACAAACCTCACATGAAACATCAGACACTGACAGAGTCACTGGGGATTTGAGCATCCTTGGTCACCGGTCTCACCTGAGGCTTCAACAGACTGTTGTCAATATGAAGTGGCATTAGGCTACATGTTTTTACTCCATTTGTATGCCTTGAGGTAGATTCATATCTATATCAGACTGCTATGCTGAAAATGGATTAGACCAAGGTCAAGAGCCTCTATCAGGTCATCAAACTGGGGTGAGATAGCAGCAGATTTCCAAGAAAAAGTTCTGCTTCAAAACTTCTTCCTATTGGAACTGTGCTGGTCTATGATCATAGCTTGACATATTATGAGAGAAAAATTCAGATTTACCTCATCAGAATAGACATAGGCCTAGTTGATGGTATGAAGTCGTACTGGGTTAAATAGCCATATGTTTTTCTTTACGAGAAAAATGAACAAAGAAAATCTGTACAATTGCTCAAGATCTTGTGACATACTGTATGATTTGAATGGTGTTATACTGTAGAGCCTATAACATGTGAAAATGAAAATTGGGGAAATGTATGGGTCGTGGAAATATAAAATATGAACAGCTTTTAACAGAATCTTTTTCTGTTATATCCCATGAGATTACAGTACCCCCCCCCCCAGCAAGGGGCTAGGTACAGGGTCAGTTCCAAGCGGGCAAGTGACATTCGTGTTCATCAAACTAAAATGAAGGTAGGCTCAAATGAGAGATGCAATTGTTATTTTTCAAACAACAGCCTACCAAATACATGGATATACTGGAAGTTCATAATGGCCCGCAAATTGCAGATTACTCTAATCTTGGATGGTCATGCATACCACAATTGAAAAGGACATATTACGAGGATCTACACTTTGCGGGTGTTTATCTACTACCAGCCACTTTGACAGGTTAGAAAACCTCATTCAGAGTTCCTTTGAATTCTGGGCTTCATCAGTCACTGTGGCCAGTGAAGAAAAAAGGGAAGTTTTAGGATATTTGTCCAAAACTGAAGAACCATCATCTCAAATCCCTGATTGTATATGAATTTGGACTTTTTCCATCTATCGTCCCGAGACTGTCCCTAAATCTGTTTTGTATATTTTTATTGTCCACAGGACATCGGGACAGCCTTGATTTCAAGCCTTGCATGCAGGTCTCTGAGTTCACCCCTTGGTCGGAGGTGACTTGTTGTCCAATCCCTCCTTGATTACTTTTGTAAAATAAATCCCAAACGATTCCTAGAATTTACTGTGCTTTGGGGGGGTTGGGTTGTTTGATGGGCTGTAGCTTGGCAAGAATAACAATCATTTTGGTCTTATTCCTCCAATAAACACAGCCAACAGACAGTCTCAAACTGGGACAATCGGTGACTTTCCTCCTGTTACCTTGGAGACACAAGCTGTTCTACAGGACACAACGGGCTTAAGAGGAAACTGTTACCTTGGAAACGGGAACACTAGGGCGCCGTGTTTTGGAAGTTGTGGTATGGAATGTGGGAGGACTGAGAGACGGCAGAGTAGAGGATGGGGGTTGGGTAGACGGAAGAATCTGTCATCCCACTTTCTCCTCTTTTCAGATTGAGTTTGTGTTAAAAGGCATGGCAATCAAATGAGTCTCATGCATAGAAGTATTAACGGTCTCATCACGCAGCACTGCAACTGAAGACACATGTAAAGAAATTACACGTGACTGCATGTGTTTCAGACTGTGACACAATCCTTTTAAAATGCATACTTTCATGATTCAAAATACGAGCACCAAACCTTATTCATGGACTGCATTACATGGGGAAAGGCTTCAGAAATTCATGCATCATAAATAAAAAATAAAAAAGATGCAGAAAATAGATATTCATTAACAGTTGAGATTATGCCTCCAAACTCAAAATGAACAAACGAGGGAAAGAAAACAGGATGGCTGTGAGGCTTGTTCACTTGAAAGGGAAAGCTTGCCTCGTCTCCGTACAGGCCCGTCACAAGACCTCCTCACCATTTCTCAACATCTATATCTGGAGTCAGGGAGTTGCAGTAAGTCAGACATGGAATACAAGGAAGTTTACACTCATTTAACCCTCAAACACAAGTTACTCATTACTATCATAATATGAACCAAACGAATCCCATTACATAATGTCTCCTGACTCATAAGGAGGGGAAAACTAATTTCAGTGTCACTGTTGGATGTTGGTCACGTAACTAGATTGACAGTTGTGCGGAGAAAATTACAGTCAATCCACTTGGCATCATAGTGTCACTTGGAAGCTTAACTATCCTTCTAGATGTTTCTCTCTGTGTTATGAGAGACTGAGAGTGGTACACTGTATCAGAATGAAGAATGAATCCGGAGAATGGAATTAAAAGGCATGCAGGGATAAAGTAGAGAGAGACAGAGTCCATAGCAATTGTGATGTATGGTGCACCCCATGTCTTAGGACAGTGGAATATTGTTTGTTGTTTTGGCTCTGCACATTGGATTTGAAATGGAACAATGACTATAAGGTTAAAGTGCAGACTTTCAGCTTTAATTTGAGGGTGTTCACATCCATATCGAGTGAACTGTGTAAGAATTGTAGCCCTTTATATACATAGTCCACACATTTTAGGGGACCTGTGTCCAATTTTACTATGGAAGTCAATGGAGAAATTGGACAACAAAATGTCACTGAAATTGCACCCATCTGGACTTTTGCTTATAGTGATGGGAAGGTGATGATTTATATTTTCTTAGAACCCTCAGGGACTGGACAAATTAACACATTAACACTAAGTCAACTGCATATCCCATACTGTGTGAGTGTTCTGATGGAGTCCACTGTACACCTAAAATCCCATCAAGTCCCAATACAAATGTATTGATGAGGCATTGGTCTCTGCTTTGTTAGGGACAAAGGGTAAGGGTCAAAGACTTTAGGCATAAAGGATTTGCAATCAAATATGATGACTTTATTTAAGTTTATACATTTCTTCTGTGACTTTTGGTCCCCTAAAATGAGGATACTATGTATAAAAAGGGCTACAATTCCTACAGTTAACCCGATATGGAGTACAGAACTAAAACAACAAAACATGTTTCACTGTTTTATGGACTGGTTGAGTGTTTATGGCATGTTCTCAAAGTGGGGTCCAGGGACCCCCAGGGGTCTTGAGGTGGTTCCAGGGGGTCCCCAGTAAAATGGGGAATAGTTTAATTGCACTATAAGAGTGACTATTCTGCTCTCTCCACCTACAGTATGGACAGTTGTGGAATTCTGGATTAAATCATATGTAACAAATATCTTGTTGGATAGGAGTCCTTGGCCAATTACTATCAATTTGGGGGTCCTTGACATTAAATAGTTTGAGAACCACTGCTGTAGGCTATATAAGGCATGTGAGAGAGAGAGAGAGAGAGAGAGAGAGAGAGAGAGAGAGAGAGACTCACTGAAAGTCTGACCTAGGTTTAGTTGACATTAGAAAATGTACAGGCACGAAGTCTTGCAAATAACTACCTTGAACTTTTGAGCACACATTACTGTACAGTACATCTATAATCTCGCGCCAAAACAATGTGCTCTTGCGCAGCGCATGTATGAAGTGGAGCTCACCTTTTATAAAGGAGAATGGATGGACCTAATTTTTACACTTACTCGAAAGCGAAGAATAGACCGCTGGTTAGAATAATAAGAACCAACGTTAAGTAGAAGACACCAGTCTGTCTTGCCATCATGATCCTTCCATTGCAGTAGAATTTATTTCGGCCTGGAAAGATCTGCCATTTCCTCTTCGGAGTCCTCTTCTTCTTGAGCGAGGTCTCCATAGGCGACGAGTTGCGCGTGCAGATCTGGTTGTACTGACATTCCCGCACGGGCTCATCGACTCCGAGATGCATCTGTAAATGGCGCACTTCAACAACAATATCGAGAATCCAAAGGTGGCTGTGAAATGCAAGACGACGCAAACAGCAAAGCGTGCTATTGACAGGTTTAAAAAAAATAATAATAAAAAAAGAATAACACGTGCGCAACTATCCTTGATTGTATCAATCAATCCAAAAAAAATGAACTGGCTCCAGCTCAGACTGTAGGAAGAATTCGTCAAGAATCCAAGCAAAGCATCTGCTTGAATAATTCTTCCATTGTTTTCCCAGTAACACTGGTTTTGTGTTTCTGACAAGTAACGTTAATTAGACTGATCAGATGTCTGTGCACACTACTAAACACAACAAGGTGGTAGAACCAAGTCCATGAAAGCCAGAGAGATCATCAAAGCACGTCCTTCCAGTGTCCTCAAAGATTGCCTTTTTGTCATATAAAATCTTCTGTAGCCAGAGAGAAAACGTCTTGCAGCCACTCACAAGAACAAACCAATGCGTTGGTTTTCCATCAGTGCCATTTCCGCAAAATACATAGCGAGCATCCTAGAATCCATATGCTGCTACTACTGTACTGCAGAACAGCGCCGATCAGATTTCGAGGATGTGCATAGAGCTTTGTTGGAAGCTAGTAGTATGTGGGGGCTTGCTCTGGTGGGATAGAATATACCGTCATCCCGGGTCCTCCTCCAAACATTCTACTCGCTTTACCCATCATCGACCAGTGATATTAAGCCACAATATCTATGACTAAACTGGGTTTTACAGTCTTTTCCTAACTCAGACGTTGCTGCAGTCATTGAGTGCTTCGTTCCATCATGGGCACCACCACATTACGATACATTACTATACCGTGCTCACCCTACGTGCACGCGCTCTCTGAATTGAACAAGTATTACTGCAGAAAAATAATAACTGCAACACATCTGCATGCTGAATGCAGACAATCACTTTTACATTTATTTACAATTTTCTGTTTCGACTCCACCTTTCCAAAGTTACAAAATTGGTTTATTAATTTACGTTCCTACTGGTATGTTTCTACCCGACCTCTTCCTGTGATCGGTGCAAGGCAATATGACAGCTGAGAAAGAGAACACGAGTTTCAATGTCAATACTACAGTCGTGAACGAAAATGACGATCAGTCTAAACTCCAGTTGTTAAAAGGCAAGCGAAGCTATCATTTATTCAGTGATTAATTGTTGTGCTATTAGTAACGTTAAATTGTGGTCTTTGCTGTTATTTGTGTGGACCTCTTAGCTTTAGCTAGTTCAGTGCTAGCTGCTGCATAACATTGACCAGAAGCTAGCTTTAGCTTATTAGCTAGATCATTTTTTTGACTCCCTCGATCTGGATTCGAACCAGCGTCCTCAGTATATCCATTTACCTTTACAGTCCTGTGCTCTACCAACTGAGCATCAATACCACTATTCCCCATGTACACTGTGTGTAGTCTCTTCCGATGAAAAATATATTTGTTGTTTAAAAGAAAGAACTTTGCAATTCATTTTTTTAACTAACACAATATACACCTTTCTTAGATTCTTAGTACTATATAGACCTTTTCAGAAGTATTATGTTGTTATTATTACGTTGCTAGGGGAACAGTTTTGGCCCCTATTTATTTCCTGTCAGCAACTGTACTGATAAAGATTGGGGCCTGTTTGTTTATGTTGTCAAGTTAGAAAAGGTCTGTAGTGTGGATCTGGTATTATTTAGCGTGTAGCAACATCATCATCATCATCATCATCATCATCAATAATAGTAATAATAATAATAACAATCGTTATGTTTATACATAATTTACATTCAATAATCTATTACAAGAACAAGGACAAGCGTTAAAAGAAACTAAGAAATACAAGAATAGCTAGGTCAAAGTTGCACACAAGGCAGTCAAGTGTATTTTGAAAGATGATACAGATTTTGCCAGCCTAACCTCCTTGGGCAGGTCTCCAAAGTCGAGGGACGCAAACTCAAATGCCCTATATGATACAGATACATAGTAGTGATCTGTTTGCTCAACATCACTGTATTTGCAACCCTTACCTAAATAACATATTTTTATGACTTCCATAGGTGCTGCCTTCCTGACTACTGTAGCATCTGCTGGGATAATCGCAGGGTTTGGCTCCACATTAGCATTGGCCAAGAAAAAGAGCCCAGGATGGTTTGATAAGGTATAACTATCTATCCCCTGAGTGACTTTGATTATGACCATGACTTGGTCATAAATTATTGAAAACATTGTGCATCACTGTAACTTAGAACAGGCCTATTATCTTAAAGTAATCCGGATCAATCAAACAGTCAGTTTATCAATCATGAGCATAACTGCAGAGATTATTTGGGTTGCCACATCACCGATGGATTATAACACAGTAAGGAATATAGGAATCTTACTTATTTTTATTGTTGAAGGTGGTAACCCATTGATTTTTGAACAAGACTAGGCAAGCCTAGTTTAAGCCAGACCCAGCCACAACACTCACGCATTCATGTTTCAACAATGGGGAGTCAGTTAGGGACATTCGCTATTGTAGGCCGGCCCTCCCTGTCCAGCATAAATGAGACATGAATTGCATAGCCTACCATATTTGCAACTCTCATTGTATTGTAACTCATAGGGGTATAAGAAGCAGGATTTCTACCTTGTACATAGACATTTTCTTAGGCTAACTATGATTCTGTCAGACCTTTGGTTTTGTTTGGCTGGGTGCAGAGGATGTGATGGCTGTATAGGCCTACTTTGATTACATTGTATTCCAGATTAATTTGTGGTTCAAGCCTAGTCTTACTTTTACATCCTCTCCATGTGCTCTTGTTTACTTGTCCTTGAATGGATAGGCAATTCAATGGAGGAGATATGCCAAATTGAACTGTGAACATGAGGGAATTGGGGCACTATAATAGAATAGGCCACATAATAGAATGAAGTGTCTCAATGACAAATGGTGCATCCAAATAAAGCCCAGTCACAAAGTGAGCGCTTTTCACAGGATTTATCTTCCCCTTAATTTCAGGAGGCAAATTCTGAAATGTTGCTTTGACTGGGACTGCTGCTCATTCAATTAATTCACTTAGAACTACATGCTTATTTGATCCTCACAGGAGCTAATTAGAAATGACGCACATGGAACCCAACATTATATTTGTTTTCTAGATATACTTGGCAGGACAGCACAGGGGAGCCTTTGTCTCTGAAGTCTATTTTTGTCATAGGCCTATCTTTGTTGTAGACACCAGTCTCAGCCAAATGTGCCCTGTAAAGCGTTCAAATTAGATTTAGTGTGGAGAAGTATGCAGTTGTGAGGTTACAGTGTCTGATCAGACAGAGCAAGCAAGCACCAAGGGTGCCGTGTCTATGTCCTGACCAGACTAGAGGTAGATAGTGGCATGTCAAAGTGATTTGGAGGGCTTGTTTATAGGCAAGCCACTGTCTCAAAATAAGTTACTCTAAGGGGGGGTTATTTGACAGCAAGAAAGTCAAAATATGCCTGGATGTCTTTTAGCATAAGTTTACAAATTCAGTGGAGAGAGTGATAATTGACCCAAATTGATCATTATTAGAAAAACATATTTGAGGTGCTTTATAAAAGAAGGGAAAAGTCAAAGCAGTAACTTGGACACTCCGAAGTCCTCTTCTCAGCTTCTACCTCCGCAGAAAGCGTCGTCTCACCCAGGTCTTAGATTAGTTAATCTAATGAGCATGGTATTTTAAGGGCATGATAATTACATTAAGATGGGGAATTACGTAGTAGTTAGGTTGCATATGTTTTCCAAGGCCCAAAGGTCAGTCTTGAAACATTCCTCCATATATTAAGGGAAGGTTCAGGATTTTTAGAAGCTTGTTTATCCTATCGGTCACCAACCAAGCCCCCTTGTGGGATGTTCAAAAAGTTTTCACATTCGTTTGCAGTGCTTGTGCAAGTCAATGGGGATATGAAAACATTACTCTCAAAACTGTATAGAAGTCCTTTCAAAAACTTCTTATTACACTCTTGCAAAGTGCAAGGGGATTATTACAATTTTATTGTAATAAATTGTGTGT
>OMKL01048629.1:2502-14046 GCA_900302295.1 Parasudis fraserbrunneri
ATGGACAGCATATCGGATTCGAGGCTGTACGAGAGCAACCCCGTGAGGCAGAGGCGACCGCCACTGTGCCGCGAGCAGCATGCAAGCTGGGACCCTCTGCCGTGTGGCAATGAATCCTATGGATATCACTCGTACCCGCTGAGTAACAGCCTGATGCAGCCGTGCTGTGAGCGGGTGATGGTCCGCAGTATGCCCGACAAAATGGAGCAAATCTGGCACTCGCCGTGGGAGAGCCCGTCTCTGGCCGAACACCAGGAGCGGCGCGTCATCCCGGAGCACCAGTACCAAACATATCGGAACCTCTGCAACATTTTCCCCGCGTACGTCGTTCACTCGGTCATGGAGAAGAACCCTCATTTGACAGATCCACAGCAACTCGCAGCTGTCATCGTGACAAAGCTGAGGTCTTGCCACTGAGCGATTCGTTTCGTTCTCTCAAAATGAACTCGTGTCAGGCGGATTCAACAAGTAACGGATGAGACCACCTTACAATGGTAGGCACAGCAATGTGATGTCATCTGGAATTCTGGCAACGAAAGCCGGAGAGATATTTAAATGAGGACTTAAACATTTTAAAACGGTATTTAAGGCACTTGTTTCATGTTGCTGCATGTGCAACTTCACATAATGCCCTCAGGAGTTCATATTTTTTGAAGTATTTCTGGTAAGTGATGCCCAGTCTTTTGATTTTACACAGCTAAGTCTACCTGCAAGTAATCTGTCCTCAAATTCAGTCCAAATCTAAGATAAATATGTTTCACTTGTTAAAAAAAAAACAAAAAACAAAAAAACGATGTTTTCATATTGAACACAGTGCATTTCGTATAAGGAGGTACAACAGTAACACCAAAATTAAAACCCGGTTTATAACATTCATGAAGCCAGAACAAGAGATTCATAGCAGTTTAGTAGCACATTAAGGACTGCTGATTCAACTCTCATTTAAGCTAAGCTTTCGTAAAGTATTTGTATAACTGTCGTTTTTGATAAGGAATGTGGCAATAATAAAAATAAACTAAAAATTGATCAAGATGGACTTCACCACTGCAGAACTGATTAATTTAATCTTAGCATAAGATGCGTGATTAGCAGGTGCTCTAGTTAGCTATGACACTGTGACACTGAACCTAACTCCTTTTGCTAACAAAACTATTGGATTAGCAAGCTGTCTATAGCGGCACAATGGTGCATCTTTCTAGTTTAGCTGGCTAACTAATAATGTTCACTCAGCAACATATACTAAATTTGGCACACTTACCAAATTCACCACATTCTGGACATCCACAATGATGCCATAAATTCAAAGACTATGTAATAAAGCCTGACCTAAGAGTTGAATTTCCATTCGTGAATGTACTATGTAGCTGTTAAGAAGCTCTTGTAAAGGTACCATGAGTGTGTTATAGACTATGTAAAGAAAAGTGCTACTGGTACAGCTTAACTAGAGATAGTTTTGCGTAGGTCTGTCACTGCATTATATAAATACTACTTGTGACTTTTTTGTGCAGTGATTTTCTGAGATGAGAAAGAGGGAGGTGAGTGTATACCTCAGAGCATGGACTTTGACAGTTAATGGCCTTATATCTGAATGACCTCACGCTTTAGTCATTGTCTAATGGGTTTCAGTGAAAATCTTTATCGTTGAAGCCTCCTCCTTTTGAAATGTAAATCACTAGCTAAATATCTACAGAGATATATTTTCTCAATCTCACTTAACATAGCTACTATTTTGGTAGAATTTTTTGAGTGTGCATAGCAAGCCAAAAAAGAGATTTGACTTGTACAGCTGTGCACACATCTATGTACATATAATATACATGAAAAGCCATGATTTCAAAGATAAGCTGCTCAAATAATGCCAAAAATAGAGAATTTGTCTAATGTTAATATTCTACCGAACTCTTAGATTTTGATTTAGAAGACTGAATATATTGATGATAGTGGGAAACTTGCATCAGTATGACTAAGAAGACTTTCTTATGTTTCACCTGTCCACTGATTTTATGCAAGACACTATGTGTAGGATTTTTCAATTCATAATGTGTCATGATGATTTCTATTGCTTACTGAAACAATATCCAACTTTTTTTTTTCATAACAATAGTAGCTCCATTGAGTTGCTTCATGTTGTTAAATGAACAATTTGGGAAGTTTCAGGTCGAATTCACTATGGAATTTTGGAATGTCTTTAATTGATTTAATTAGATTGATATTGAAATTATGAAAGCTACCAATATAAATCAGCAGATGGGTGCCATAGAGCATAGCAGTGGTCGTCATCATCACAGTTTGACCATTTGGGCTAGGCTATCATGTTGGATTTCCATTTGTCAGACGAATTGTAAAATTCTAGTCTGGGTATGCAGTGTGAAAATGTTGGTTTATGTAATCTTATAATATTGAATTGATAAAGTCTCCTATTGAAGACTATTTGAAAACAGTAGTATTTTGAAGGTGAAATAGATATGTCTTACAAAGCAGACAAAATCAAACAAATGGAGAGAGACAAACAAATCTAATCCCCATGTTACAGAGAAGAGTCCAGACCTCACAGCTCAGTGCTTTGCCTCATCCTATCTCCAACATCCTATCTTATCTTGTCTTGTCCAGGAGGCTTTAGGTTTTCTGGACTTTATCATTTTTACCAGTCAAAAAAAACAGCAATTACTGACTACAGTGACAGCGAGATATTGACAAAATCCTACACGTGGTACCTTCAGGTTGGTCTAATGCAGTCGTTGGACGTGGACATGGTATAGGAAAACGTTGTGCTTTGTGTATAGTCCTGTACCTTGAGAGCACATTAGTGTATTAGGGTGGCTTTACACAGTGCAACCTGCAGGCAACTCTAGTTGAACACATTAGAGTTAGAAAAGTTGATCCAGTGATCCAGCTACAGAGACTTGACACATCATATAGTGCTGCCATTTGGGGTAACCACTATATTTTGAGGCATTTGCACAACATTATCTGTCAAGAGTGCGAAATTACGAGTCTCTCTCCTGTAGCATCTCATGGAAAATCGAGAGACGGTAGAAAACGACAATAAACTGTTCGGAAAACGTTTTCAGTGCCTCAGGGCTTGAACCACTAATAAAACCAAATCCCCCCAAAACCCATAGAAAACAAGTAAGAACAATACTAATAGGCCAAACAAGAGCAGCTATCGGATATTCATAGAAAAAAAACATAGAAAATCAAAGACAAGCCTAGTCTTTAACATAGCATGCATTGCCTCTCTGGCAACCATGGATGGTTAGCTTCTATAACCAAAAGAGGAGAAAACATGATTCTTTTTCACCTTTTGTTCGGTGTTTCGCAGTGTGTCCGCCTCTACGTTCCAGCAATACAACCGAACAAACCACAACAACAAAAAACACAAATCAGATGCATCATACAGGGCAGAACAGTCTCCCGTTGATTTCTACAGTACAACATCTGTTCAGCAAATTTTGCTGAGACACACTGCTCAACATGGAAGCGGAGGCACGTCTACCACAGTGGAAATGTGTCAGTCCTCTTTCCTTTGTGGTTGTGTATGTGTACATGTGTACCAGAGCATAAGAAATATGTTTGAGGCAACACATACTGTGTCAAGAGACTAAATCCAGCCTACCCCCACTGGCTAGTCTTCATAGGTACTCCTGTACTCAAATCATGGTGACTTTTAACGGAATGGTGTATAAGCAAATGACAAGTAAGATACTTGGATATATGCATCCCGTTTAGTTGTAAATGTATTAAGTTGCAAGAAAAGTGTTTAATGCAACTTGCATAGAACTTGCACCATGTAAAGCCAACCTTCATGCTAGGATGGCACTTTGAGTGCATTTGAAGGGGAATACCACTTAATTTCAGGATTCAACTATGCTGTCCACATGCCATAAGACAGGCTAGTTTCTATACTGTGTCTATGCTGATCGTATGTTTCCCATTGCCAGAAATGAGAGGAGAGTTTCTCCCATCTCCTAATTTGTGATGTTATACCAACGTAAAGCTTAAAGAGGAACACAAAAGAGGAATTCACATATTTTATTCCTATGGCCGAGGCACGCCTGGATTACCGACCGGGCATACTGGACAAATGTCCCAGGGCCCCTGAACCATCAGAGGCATAATCTGGCCATGGGTCTTTGACAGTACAATCAGTATTTGTAGACATGAGCAACTCTCCTATAGCCAGACACCTGACAAGTGTCAGCAAAGACCCAGAATTGTGATGTCATCGGGTGTAAAGTTTGGAGCTGCTCCATAGAGAATGAATTGGGAAGTGCAGTAAATGTGAAAAGCAAAGCATGCAGGGGGATTTTCTGGGAATAAGGGTACATTTTCTGGGTCAGACTTGATAACACTACACTAGCAGAATAAAGCTCATTTGGGTATAAACACAAAGACATTCTGTGTGTCCACAAAATCTGTCTCCCATTCACTGTCTAAGGAGCAGTGCCAGACTTTATACCTGATGAGTTTGAGTCTTAGGGCCCGGCCACAGTGATCCATTGTGGCTGTCTGTTTGTTTTTAATTATTTTTCAAGGAGGAGTATCCGTATGTTGGACAGGGTTGATGATGAGTCCGCCAGATTTGTGTCCCTATTCATGGAGAGGATGGACTTCTGGAACTGACGGATACATCACCGTCCGTTAGCAAATATGTTGTTGCTGCAAATTTTTTTAAAACAAACAATGGACAGCTATATCTTCTCTGTTATCTCTCTGTTTTGTGGTGGATCAGTGTAGTTGCTCCCTTAGTTCCCTAGATTCTGGCTTGAGGAATGAGTTGTTCATGCTCTTAAATATTGGTTGGACTGTCTTAGACCATAGGAATAAAATATATGATTTCTTAAATTGGGTGGCATCCCCCATAAATTGCGAATCAGTAATGGATTTGATGACTTGACAGTACCCAGGAGGATTTTCTGGGGACCAGTGCATTTTCTAACTCAAAACTGTCAACACAATTACAATAGAAAGCTCATTTTGGTCTAAGCTCAAATCCACAAAGTCAGACTCAAATTTTTCAATTGACCAGCACCATCCTCACATCACAGAGTCCTGGTTATTTACTGTCATTGTTCATGACATTTGCCAATAGTAATGAGGGACTGTATTAAGTATGACTGCCCACATTAATGATGTCACTCAGTCTTCCTAATCTACCCCACAATGCAAAGAATTGAACACATCGTCTTTTGCTGTTAGCTAGCATTAGTGCTAACATTAACTACCAAAAATGTAAGCTAATGTCAGCTACCAAATGTTGCAGCTAATGCTAGCTACTGTAAAGACCCTCTTTAATCAACACTAACAAGCATTAGCTGTAACATTTGGTAGAGGACATAGCAGCTCTACTGTTTGGTGTTAATGTTAGTGCTAATGCTAGCTAACAACCAAAGAGTGCTAGATGCTTTGCATTGTGGACAATTTTCATGGCTGCAGACATGGAGGCAGCCATACTTAATACAGTCCCCCGATGGACTGTCCAAGGCCACAGGAAGAGCATAATAGTTCTTAACTTTTGTGGTATTTCCCTTTTAAAGGGCTTGTTATTTAAGCCTAAATGGTCTCATTGGCAAAGTGCTTCAAAATGCATTTGTTTCCTTATTAATGCTGAGGGACAACCAAGGTAAATGGATAGATGTAAAGAATAAAAATATGTATTTGAATGTTGTATGCCCAAATGAATTTTGGGCTTTACTGACTTTGTTTTTTCATGAAATAAGAGAAGGCCATGTTGGGCCTCTTGTTTCTTCATGAAAAGGTGTGACAAACTGCCTAAATGTTTCTTCCTGTGAAACACTCAGATTGCAAGGCTGCTGTCAGGGTTGTTTCTGGCATTTGGCTTAACGTTTGTGTGCCATCCTCTTTAACTCTGCTTTCCCTTGACATTGTTTAATTGTCGCAGATTGCAAGAAAAAAAAAGATGTTGGAAATGCACAAGAACTGGGACTTTGAAGAATTTATTTATACATTGTCAATGTCAAACAAAACTGGGTTTACTGGTTGGTAAACCAATTTAAATTTACATTTATACTGAATTTGACTTAGTATTATGTTTTTCCATTGGGAGACTACCAAAATTTAGAAATTAATTCAGAGGCTGCGTTCAGTTGAAGCAAGTCTTTTGTTTTGAAGTGATGGATGATTCTTTGAGCTGAAAGAAGTCTATGGCCCATGTGAAATAAAAGTACACGGTTTGTCTTTCTCGTAATGAATTGGGTAATTAGGGCCAAATTCATGAGCAAATCATCTGAATTCAGTCCTAATAACCAACCACAATGTTTATGCCTCAAAGTTGTTGCTGTTTGTATGACCATTACCACCAAACCATTCTGATTTCACCTTGACCATACACTTTCAGTCCAATGAACGACCATATCTTCTTATCACATGAAAGATTTGTAATTATCCTTTAATGAGAGTATATTTCTACCTTGCTCAAGGGTCAGAATAAAAGCAGTAAAAAGGCCCCTCCTTATTTTTTTAAGTGCCACAAACAACTAAGCCACAAATGTCTAGAATTGACTTTTGCTTGTTGATACAAATTGTATCTCTTACTTGATTGTTAAAAAAAGAAGAAAAAAAGAAGAAATGTATAGTATCAAAATAGTTTTATTTATATAAAGGGAGAAAAAAAATCAATGCCATAATGTTTGTGACACTGTGTGTCACTGGGAGTAGCCCATTGGTATGTACGAATTCTTACTGGGTACAGTAGTTTATTTACGGAGACATTTACATGCTACATGAAAGTGCACAGATACCCTGTGTGCAGCTCTTAGCATTGTGTCCTCTCTGTGTGTGTGTATATATATATATATATATATATATATATATTCACACATGTATGTATATTGAAAGTTATCTGTAAAATTAAATTAACAGTGAATTATTAAAGTTGTTAAATCATATGTTAATTTCTGTGTTGTAACCTGTGCACCTTGCTTCAGTGCAGTTATTTCCTCTCTAAATTGCCACATGTCTGCTTTACGCTATATAAGTAGTAACGTATTTTTCAATATATTTCGTATGATAAAACACGCCAATGTTGGGTGACTTTGTCAGACATAATTGCTTGGGTTACAACACAAGGGTTATCATGGAATGAATGATGTTATTCTAATTTCACCTGCACTCAGAGCAAAATGTTGAGGATAAGGATGCACTTGTAATTCAAATTTAAGTTAAGTGTAAAGACAGTTGATTTTATGAATAACCCTCTATGTTAACAAATCAGACTTGTGCTTGTGATTTACTTTTATAATAATGTGCCACTCACAATAGCAACTGATCAATTTTGATGTTCGAAACTGGTTTCCATGCTGTTGTTTAAAGTGAACACTTTGTAACTTTTTGCCATGAGCCTGGCTTTCTGGAAATTAGGCTAGTTCTATTTACAAAATGTTTGTGATGACTGGTTTCATTGACATCGAGTCAACTTTAGGTCAGCCAATTGTTGAATAAAGGCCAGGACCAAAGGCATTTTCAATGTTAAGCACTTATGGTTGATATGATTGGAGTCAGTTGTTTGATGTTATAGTATAACCAGGGCCAAAGTGATTTTAATGTGATTTTCTTGAAAAATCAATTGGGGGGGGGGTATAAAACAATTTAATTACATGAAGTGCTTCGTACAATGAAATAACAGATTACATCACAAACATTATTCATTGTTTTCTATTATTAATAACATAAAGTAAAATGTAAGAATTAGTGCAGGTCTCATGTCCTTAAACCTCATGAACTGTCTTGTATTGTTGCTTGCAATGTAAAAGGGTGATAAGAATGAGACAGTTTAGTTAATGTGATGTTATGAGCTGCAGTAGTTTATTGTAATCCACATTGAAAGCATTGCTTTTATAGACCAAAAACATACAGAATAGACTATTTGGGTCTGTGGGCTCAAACAAAATGTAAGTCTTTATGACAAAATGTGTTTCTCTTCATGAATAAAGTATAATTCTGTTCATTCTGATTTGTTGTTATAATTAATATTTTGGTTAAGTGAACTATAAGAATAGCAATACCCTGATCTAAGCCCTCATGACGTCTGAATTGAGAAAATATGAAGCAATATTTTATCTTGTATATTTATTTTACAGTACATTTATGTGGACTGATGGTACATTAACCTTCTTTTACCATCAACATCCGACATTACATTACTGCTTATATGTTTATTCATTACTGGCATTCTAGCCCCCATCCCCAACCCATTTTATTGATAATTGCAAATATTAAAATTACCTCTTAAATAAGTGATCCATGGAAGCCCTAAGGGACAATGTGACAAACGTCTTTTTTTTACCAACTTAAAGGGATATTTCACTTTAGTAGGGAGAGGAGGGCGAAAGTATAACTTTTTAGTCTTTTCCTGTTTACAGAGAGATACATTTATTTAGAGTAACCATGTTTTATTGTGAACAACATACACATGTCTACCAATACCAACCAGAATTTTTTAATTTGGATAAATAAGTCGGACTCAATCAGGCCGTAAATGTATGTTGCGTATTGTTACTTTTGTCCCTCTCTGTCTGGGACGAAAGAGACACAGGCACGGGACAAAAGTAACGGTTGGATAAATCGACCACAAAACAAGCAAGTACTTGATATTTCTAGCATATAATGCTCATTAATGCTTCAGTTAGTCCTCCAAGCAAAGTTTCAACTTAATTTATCATTGTAATTGTAATTGTAGTTTTAATTGTTAAATGTAGCAAATGTATGAAATTGGTCCATGCATCAAACACTACTTATGGTATTGTAACCCTACCTTTTCACTGCTTTCCAACTCTTATGGGCTATGGACAATAAACCAGGCTACAGTGGGTCTCTTTTCTATCTTCTTTATTCTTGGCCAACACAGCAAAACAGTAGGCTATCAAATCAACTGCGCACCCACAACAGGTGTTGAGAAAACAGAAAGCACAGGTCCAACCCTAATAAATGTTCCACTAGATGTAGCCAGGTAGGAACCAAAATAATGAATAACCAAAATACAGCACACAAGCTGACCCTAAACAATACAGTATGTAAATAACTGCAATTATTATTACTTCTAAATTCACATACATTTCACATGCATAATACAACATGAAATAGTCCTTACAAAAATATAACTTAAATAAATTCCCATAAACTACGGCTACAGTATAATCTCTATTTTTTCTAATCAGACTAAGGTGTGCAACAAAAATCTGTTAATTTCTCATCACACTCGGATTGGATTGTAATTTGAGACACTAAAACCATCACAAATCCTTACCAGTCAGTCATTATGGGGCAAAGTGACACCATGTTACTTACGTCAAATTTCAGCAGTCTTCTATTGAAGAGCATCTACAAGTAAGCTTGTCAACACCACCATTCCTCCCAGGTGTCAGGCTCCTGATTAATTTCCATTCATTTGGGGACCAAGTCTAAATAAAATACTTCTGAAGTACAAACAAACTACTGCTGTGCAGATTTCAATAAAACAGACAATTCTGAGTCAAAGGTACATGTTTGTTTTGGCATTTGATGTATCCTCACAGATTGATTTCCTTAGAAAAATAAAAGCAGATCCAGTCAATTTGTAGTAGGTTTGAGTGTGCTGTGTATCTTTGCCCTGCATGGAATGTTTGGGGAGGTTACCTATGGTTATGTGCTGCCTTGCTGGAAGAAAGATTCTAAACCTTCTGTGAAAAGTTGACAATTGGTCAAACTATACCTCAAGTGAGAAATAGTTCCTTTACTGATAATTTGAAAATGGCAACATTAGCTAAAAAAACAAGTACCTTTGACTCTGCTGTATAGTTGTATAGCTGTATTGCGGTATAGTTTATTTATACTTCAGAAGTATTATATTTAGACTTGGTCCTCAAAATGAACGGAAGTGAATGACACCTGGGGGGAATGGTGGTATTGACAGCGGATGACAGGGACAACAGTGGCTGCTAGCTTACCTGTAGATTACTTTAGATAGAAGTAAGACTGCTGATTTCTGACTAGATCTACTTAAGTGAAATATCCCTTTAAGAAATCTTTGTTATTATTACCAACACTGGAATAGAAATTGGGATCTTTGAAGTGGAGGAACTCCACAGCAGTGGAGGTATGGTGCCTCTGGAACTCTTGACTTTTCAGTTGCCAATGGTTACACTCTATGGCATTTTGTGCAAATTGTATGTCTAAAGAATGGAGGTTTGACTTCAAGGTATTCGTATTGCATACAAATCACACAGTGGCCTTGCACCATGGCTTGCTCAGAATTTCCTGGATAAGAAGATAAAATAGTGCTGACAGTAGGGCTTTTTCATAAATCACCATCTTTGGAATAGCCAGCCTTTTGGCCGTCCTGCTGACTAGGCAGACCAGGCACTGTGCTTAGGGCCTTACCTTCCTTAATAGGGCCCCTGAGTAGGCATTGACATGTCTTGAAAGAATATAAGCTGGCAACTTGGAATCACTGGTAAATATCAATATTACCTGGTAAAGGTGTAGAGATGCTGCTAAACCATTTTTAGTAGTTTATCAAAAAATTTGGTGGAAAAAAACAACATTTATACAAATTGTTATTCAATATAGAAAATGTTTTAAGAGTTTAAAATATATATGGAGGGGTAACAGAAGGGCCCCCAAATTATTTTTTGTTTAGGGCCCCCAAAAGTCTATGCGCCTTTCTGAGGGAGTTGGGGACCATCTCACCCATAGGAAAAATGAGTTGCTTACTGGGAGAAATAGGTGAGTTTATCATTCAGGTATCACTTTATGCTCACTGATATCTGAATTATTGCTCCTAATGGCACCTTAGGAGTAACACAGATCCTTGTTTGAGACCATTTTGAGAATCTGAGAAGCCATTGAGCTCTCAATATTATCTTGTGTATCACTCCTAAAATTGTAGGAGACATAAAACAACCTACTGAGGGTTGAGATCATACTTCAACAGACACTGGAAAGAGTGCTAAATTATGTGAGATAATTTAAAGGTTGCTCAGACTGAGTGAGACCAATATGCGCTCAGCTAAAGTCAGTTAATAATAATAATAATAATAAACTTTATTTGTATAGCACCTTTCATACAAGAATTGCAGCTCAAAGTGCTTCACAGCATAAAATTCAGTAAGAGACATACAGTAGCAGTGCAAAGCAGTGCATAGCAGAATTTAAAACAACAGCATGATACAAACAATCAATATCATATCAGAACCTCATGTTCCAATAGGCTTTTGAATTACAATAATCTTGTTACAGAAATCAGTATAAAATAGTGCAGTATAAAATAGTGAACTCATTATAAATTAGCGTAAAGTAAGGTTCAACAGCATGATATAAACAATCAATATCATATCAGAACCTAACGTTGGGCTTTTGAATTACAATAATCAGAGATCTTTCAACTGTTATCCTCCTACGTTCCATTCTTTGGAAAACCACGTTTATTCTCATATTTCCCCATCTCCTCGCCATATTTGTTGATCATAACTTTTAGAGGGCCCCTTTGGTCTAGCCCAAGGGTTTAGTCTCACTGCATATTATCGGCGGTACCTTTCTTTATTCTGC
>OMKL01048630.1:10936-27079 GCA_900302295.1 Parasudis fraserbrunneri
CGTAAGCTATTTTTTGTAATTTATTTTTACAATTATTGTATTTCTTTTTTCCAGGGATGTTTTTTGCTCCCATAATCCCAATGTCACAGGCCCAGTCAAATTCTACCCTAGGTCAATGTAACATCAGTCCCATGTATTGCAAAGGGTCAGCTAAATATCTGTCCTTGTATTTATCTGCCTCTCTTCCTAAAATAGAAAATTGGCTGCGATGTACCAAGAGACCTATATCCTAATGCCGGATTTCAGTAACCACTTAGCGCCCACCTTGCCATTTGGATAATGGATGCATCACACCTGTACTATGTCCTCCTGGAGAGTTTTCATTATTTCCCCCAGCTGATCAATCTGCCTTTTGGCCTAGCATCATCACTGCCATTGTGTCAGGAGCCAGAACTCCTGACGCTGAGCAGCTAAAAGCTTTGTTGATACGTGAAGTGCTTTAAGAGACTGTTGTCCAACTCGACCCTTAGAAAATCACTGTAATTTCATTTTGGTATTGAGCGAGAACATGACATTTGCCTACATGCTTCTTTTTAATTTTATAGTCAAGGTTTCTCATAACTGAGTGGTAGATTAAAAAGCTGCAATGAAAATGATGGAAGATGGTCACCCTGATCTTCTACCATTGATTGAGACTACCTATAATTGGCATTGATCTTTAATCACATAATCTTGATGAATGAGATTTTGGACATATTTGACCAGGGATGGAGGCGAAAAAAAACTGCGGTCACGTTGGGAGGCCGGGAAGGTGTGGGACCTGTGCACCAACGAACAGCCACGTAGTACATTTCAAATTAATTTTGTCATGAGATTGTAATAAAAAGAACACCAGCTACCAAATAGTAACGTGTCTAAATTCTGTACCTATCGATTACAGATTCCATGTCAAACAAGATTGGATACAGGTGATAAACAACTTACATATTACACAGCCTTTTAAGGCAAGCTTTAAGCTCAGTAGTGTGAGCAGTCTGCTAAATGCTTTTTTGATACAAGTGACACATTATAGCGGTGCATTGCAAATTTGCATGCAAATTTAGGAGGAAATGCTCAAAAATTTTCTTTTTGAGCATTTCTTGCAATTATCTTTATGGCCTTCAAACGTCATTAGATTATGTTAACAATATAATGTTATGCATAAGTTGGGATGGTTTCCTCTGTAAAGCAGAGAAAATGCCAATCGCGGAAATCTTTATTGAATCCAAGACAACATACCTTACTAATATCATGTGACTACAGTGATATGTTCCTCCAATGCCTGCTTCGACTAATAAGGGCCCTGCAATTACCCAACAGCTAGAATTATTTGTCCCGGACATACTTGGAAGGTCAAAATAAACCTACAATAAGACCTGTGGCAAAGAGAAAAGACAAAAACAGGAATGTATGTAGTAGTTAGGGACGGGAATGGTAATTCAAATTTTCCTTGTGTCAACTGCACTGACTCAGCCTACCAATTTTGAGTTTTTTCTTCTTTCATGTTCAATAAATTGAACAAATTTGATTTCCTTATTTGACTAATAAATGGAAAATAGTTGCACACAGAAGACCTCCAGGCTGCATTATGAATGCGCTGCATTTGCAGCAGTTGCGTTAACCAATTTCTTTAAATTATTATTTTTTTTTTTTTTTTACATTTTTTAAAATAGAATATTCTAATATTGATATGCCTTCAAATGCCCATCGCTAGTAGGAGGCAGTGGGTCATTTAAGTGACCTGTGTTCAGAAAGGTTACAAAACTGGGATGGAAGATGAGCTTATATCTGTGATTACTTACATATACGATGCATGTGATACTACTCAACATGAGTAAGACACTGAACTGGGCTACAACTTTTTAAGGGTGTAGGGGCTGGACGTAGGCAGCCAGTTGTCCATCACCGAATTGGCCCATCACATGCAAAATTGGATCATTGTAAAATTTCATGTCCTAGTAAATTCAGAGCACGTTCACCTTGAAACTTCGTCCAGCACCTAATGGATACATTTAGTGCTTTAATTGGTTCAAATAAATCTTTGTCGATGCCTTTTTATTTTCTTACAAAGAAAAACCTCGTCTACACTTCATATTTCTGTCAAAGGAAAACACATTTATGACCACAGATGCACTAGAATGAGGCAACAGGATGGCCTTCAGCATTAGACCGCAGTCCATTTCCTGCCTTAACATTTTAATAATTGGAACTGACTTGGGAAATTCTGAAATACTTCCTTCACTTTTAACTTTTACGCTTCAGAGAATTTCTCCAATACTAAAATCTCCAAAAAAAGAAAAATGGATGACGGTCCAATGACCCAAAACTAATCATCTAAATTTGTGTTCAGTAAAAGCAATTGTTTGGATCAGTACTCTACGGCTTTTATACTTTCAGAATTTGTTGTAGCCAGTGAAAAGGTAACATTGGTGCATTCCTAATCCTGTATAATACTTGGCATAATTTCTGACTTAATTTGCCGCTTTGTGAGACCAGCCCAAAGTTCAGCAGGATCATGGGGCATGGAGCCCTTTTCTTCTTCAGATCCCCTACATCAGACACGATAAGCCACTTTGAAAACCCATTTATTCACCGAATCGAGCAAAGTTCACATTTTCTTTTCCTCAAGTTGCCCCTGCGGCTATGGGTTCAAGGCAACGGACATGATGTCATGCCCCAAAAACTCAACACAAAAGAAGAGGACATCAATGGAAACAAGAAGCGTTGGAACGAATGAGGAAATTAAAAAAAGAAAAAAACAAAAACAATAAGTGTTCAGGAGGAGACTTTACAGGAATTCATTTAATCCCAAGGACTTCTGGGGATAGCTGCAGAGGGGTTTGGGCTCATACAAACACTGCACTGTACATACAGATTTACATTGTGTGTGTGTGGACATGATCCAATAGCCATGTCTGGTGAGCCCGACTCTGAAACAAGCGGTATTCTGTACAAAAGAACAGCCAGAAGGGGGCAATGAATGCAACCCTGAATCCCAACTCTAAAACCGCTCCAAATGTTTGGATGTGTGCACTCCCGTGAAACTTTTTAGACATGTTTCAGGTAGCCTACAGAGCACGCATGTGGATTGCACCCTGGGCTGAACAGTGGCATGTATTCAAAGCAGCACTGGAAAGAAAATGATGAGCGTGATTGATGAAACTAATTGGAAATGCCCAGCCCTGAATCTCAACGTTGCATATGCCCTCCTTTTTCAATTTTCTTGGCGCTGTGAATTTAATTTTAGAGGCAAATTGCTGCTTAAACGGCAGCACTGTGGAACCCTGGGTGCTCCTGACCATTAGCTGCGTGCTGTGTCATCTAATGATTAGCACAGGGCAATATAACATGCCTCGATATACAGTGGGCTGTTGTTAAAGACTATTCACACGTTAAATACTTGGTTTAGGTATTGTGAGTTCTGGAATACGAGACTGCAACGTAGGCGAAGCGGAACACAGCTAAGTTCAAGAGAGTGATGGGCCGTGACGTGTTTCGGTTCATTTTCATTCAGAATCCAGAGCGGTGCGCTGGCGCGATTCCCGGCGGCGGAAAGCTGAAGAATCGGGATGCAGGTCGACCGGAGGAAGCAGGGAGAAGAAACCTGTGTGGATTCCGAGTCGCACCAAAAAGTGTTTGTTTTCCAAATGCAGAGATGGCCACTTGCTTGGGGAAGGGGAGGCCAGTTTGACATCACCGCCCTAGTGGCTGTGTCATGCCATGACAAGAGACCACGCTGCCAAAGTCACAATGCCGTCTGTCCCTTTTGCATGTGATGTCGTAAAATCATATATTTTTTTTCTGATAATAAAATCAAAAAAGCATGAAAATAAAATGAAAGTATATATATAAATCTTTCAGGTCCATTTTTTTTGTTTTTCAATTTGCATGTGATTGGTTGTTTCCTCTCATTCCTCTTCGCTCTCGTTCTCGTGATCCATGTCTTCTTCGCCGTTGGCTTTGGATTCCGTTATACCGTCTTCATCATCATCCTCCTCGTCCTCCTTTTGCCCTTCCTTGTCCTCATCCATCTTCTCCTCATTCGCCTCTTCCTCTTCCCAGTTCTGAAAAGAGAAGAATATACATGAGTCAACCACTGTCCTGCTTCAGGTAAGGTGAAGTCTTTAAATCCGCACGGCGGGGGAGACATGCAGTAGGAATAAAAATGTTCCTATATGTATATAGGTATCTGATTAAGGGGTTTCATGAGAACAGTTATTTTTCAGTTATTACATTTCCCCAAATTTTAAATTTTTCCCATGGCCTGCACGACTGCCACTGTGGGCTATATTTTGTGGCAAATTGTAGCCACTCGCTCACTCACTCATACATACATAGATGGGACGTTTTGTAGGACGCATGCGCAGGTCACGTAGGTGCTTCTAGTGACGCCTTTCTCTGCATCTCTTGGAAGTATCACCTCGTGTGGCATTACCCGCATTATCCCACCTTCAACGGCAACACGAGAGGGCGCTCCCAGCTGGGCTCCGTCTGATCTGGCCATAGAAGTCGCAACGCCCCGCTAGTGACCATGGCTGTGCTGGTCCAAGATTTGCGACCCACTGCTTTATCGACTGCTTCAGCTAACTCCCGACCAGTTCACGTCATACCCGCTGGTGCCGTTTGAAACGGTTGTTGGCGGTTTGGCGTGACTTATGCAATACGGGGAACATGGCGTTTCTAACATCTGAGGCCGATAGCCTCGTTTCAGGTCTCTAGCGCCCACTGTGGCCAGGGCACGGTGCTATTGCTAAGCTGACTGGCTACACAGCTAGCGTTAGCTGCCTCTCAACACAGACACTGCTTTTTCATCTAGCTAAATGCTTGCAGGACGATTCTGCTTGAACAGAACACAAAATACCAGGGGGCTTAATGAACGCTTCGGATAATAACAGACGCAATGCAGGGACGATGTCCTGCTCGCATGTGTAGCAGCTATCAGCGTTCGCTGTCTCACCAGTTCGTAGGCCTACTAGCATTAGTTGGCAAGTGTAACCACCTACTTTCACATTGATACCCCCCCACATGGCCACACCTACACATAGTCAAGTCACATTTATTTGTATAGCCCAAAATCACAATATTTGTCTCAATGGGCTTCACAGGCCCACACAGATACAACACTCCCTGGCTAAACTCCCAAGGAAGATAAGGGAAAAACTCCCATAAGAAACAAAACCTTAATAGGGAAAAAAACAACAAAAAAAAACCTTAGATGGGCAATTCAATGGGAGATCCCCCAAACCAGAACGCCAGACGTGCAATAGGTGTTGAAGTGGGCAACAAATTAGTATACAACAAGGTAGTAGTAATAGTAATGATAATCTAGAGTATAATAAAAGAGTAGAAATAGAGTAATAGTGACGGTAAACAAAACAGGGAAAATCATAGAAAGGTGGGGCAAAACAGCGTCAGTGGGGACAGTATCAATGATGTCAGACGAGCAATCACCCACAGTGACATAGTTCCACCGTGGATCTGGATGGTTTGGTACTTTCTCATTTCATCTTCTGTTCGTGTATCATAAACTGGCCATGGTTTGATTGGCACTCCTCCCTAAACAACAGTTTAAATCCTTCCAGTCACTTAGGTTGGCAGTATTTGAACCGAATACTCTTTGAAATGCCTCCAACGAAGTGTGCAACATTTGAATTGAACGACTGGGACCGTCTGTTGATCAGGGTTCAGTATTGAGACTCACTGCGTTTGAGAAATTATTCTTCTAAATAATTCTGCAGAATAACTATGTGGATGAAAAACAACAAAGTACATTATTCTTACCCTGATACAAAGTACATTTGAAAAGAAATGTACGTCAAGTTAAAGACATGACCCCTTTAAGAAGCAGGATGACCTGTTAGGTGGATATAATAATAATAATAATTATTCTTTTCATTTATTTTTTTAAATGACACCAATTAAATAATTATACATTGGTTCTTTTGGCAGTCTTTAATGAATGACACTATTATTTCATTACAAGTTCCCTGGCAAGCTGATTTAATCCTGCTTCTTAAAGTACCCCACCAATTTCATGTCTAAGCAGTACACGAAGGCAGTAATCAACGGCACACGCCTTAAAGATCCCCTCCACTCAAAAACATGCTTTTTTATGGTTAACTCCTCTTGGAGGCACGTCATTGTCTGTACAGGTTGTTATATTGTCACCAGAGTGCCTTTTTCCACATTCTTCCCCTGGAGAGGGAGAGCTTCTCTGTACTTCCCTGAAATCTTGAGTTGCATGTGTAATGTCACTAATGGGTCGAACCTCTCATGGTCCAATATGTGGCAACTTGACACCTTTAGCTTCAGCACACACAGAATGCTGAGTAGGTACTGACAGGTCTTGAAAGAATACATGTTGCCAACTTAGAATGCCTGGTAAATATCAATGGGCCCTTATTGCCAATTTGCATATTCATTGATCCTTGCATTCTTAATGAGGGTGAAGGTGTAGTGATGCTGCTAAGCCATTTTCAGTAAATATTGAACAATTTGGTGGAAAAAAACATTTATACAAATTGTTATTCAATCTAGACATTTTTTGTAAGGTTTTGAAATACATCTGGAGGGGATATTTCAGGCCGATCGAGACTTCCAGGTAGGTTCTTTATCTGTGATGGCTGTGGGTGTTTGAGCTTTTACAGTTCCACGCAACGTTTTTGCTAATCTCTCGCGAGAGCAAGGTAAAATGAGGACATGTGTGGCTCAAGGAAAGTGGGCCAATCGCAGCGCTTCGCGGTGCGGCGTCGCCCTACGGCGTCGCCCTACGTGCAGTTAAATTTTTTGGGAGAGGTGCAAGTCGGCTCCTTGGCCTATGCCGGGACTGCCATTACCTCCTGTGGCATTTTCACGTTAAGAGTATAAATTAAACTTCACGGACAGAGGTTGTGGTGACTTACATCTGAGTCAACGTCGTCAGGGAGACCCTCATCGCCTGAGGCCTCATCTTCATCAGATGACTCTATAAAAAAAAAAGGATGGAGAGAAACAAAAACAGATCTGTAAGTTGTTGAGCTGTAAACGAAGATAATTAAAATTTATAAAAAAAATAATAATAATAATAATAAAAATACTGTGCTGAAGAGCACTCTCATTTGTGTTTGAATTCCAGGGATGTGGGGGTGTATTTGCATTTGAATACCATAACGGGCCCATTTGGTTGTGACAACACAATAGACTCTCTGGGCCTCCGGTCAGATCAAAGTCAATATAACTTTCTGAGCCGAGCTGCTGTGACGGTCAGTCAGACATGTTGCAGGCATTGGAGGCTGCACAATTTGATTGATCGGGAGATATGACTCACCATTCTTCTAATGCGTACACGTTCTGTACCCGTTCCAAATGAAGCCTGCATTATGTCAACTTGAGTATTGTGTCAGTGCTCTGCAATGCAGACAGCTCATACCACTTACTTTATTTCCATTCTACAGTCGATTCTTTGTATGACTCCCATACTGTAGACTGGCCTAATGCACTACTGGACACACTGCCTGCTTCCACAGACAAAATCTTAGCGTATGTCACGCTGCTAACATAGTAAATGCATGGACTGGATGCCCACCCTTACTTTCCAAATAAATTCCCAAACTTTTCCGTAACTTCATACCAAATTTCCATGACAATATTTCTACGGTGTAATGAATGACCAACCTTTACTTTAACGACATTGTAAACTTGTTATTAAGTCTTTAATGCAGCCAGAGGTTAGAATCACACAAAATATTGCGACCTATTTTCGCCTTAAAAATTGTGTGATTTATGATTACACATTTACAAATTATAAACTTTTTGAAATTCCATGGCATTTCCTAAAGTATATGGGCATTTAATGGTTTTCCAAATCATTTCCAGGCCTGGAAAACATTTCTGAATTCCATATCTCTTCCAGGATATTGTTGGCTGTGGGCACCCTGAGTGTAGCCATCTCTAGATTGCGGTGCTTTTCCTGGCCTCTGTATGTGAGGTCCAGTTGTCATGACACCTGCATGCCAAGAAGGTCTTTGTCTGGCTGTTACTGTGATGACTTAAAGGGCCATACCGGTGTTAATATGCATCGATTTCCTTTGACTAGTCACCCCACATATATCACATTACCTCTAACCATTTTCAGAAGCAAAGCTCACTGTATAAGACATTTTTCTTTTACGATTTTGGAAAAGTTCAACGTTATGGCCTCAAAAAGTATTTTTTAAATTGTTCCCTTGTTCCCATAGTCGGTAATGTGATATATGTGGGGTGATTAGTTAAGGGAAATCAACGCATATCAACACCAGTGTGGTCTGTTAAGCAATTCTAAGTTTCAGTAATTTATTTAGCGTACATCGCAAACATAAGATTCACAGCATTGAAATGAAAGGTAACGTGCAGGGAGTAAAAAAAGAAAGAAAGAAAAAGCCCTGAAGGGTTTTGACAAGTGGGAATCCACCTTGACAATAGATATTACATACAGCGCCTTACAGAAGTATTGAGACCCTTGACCAATTCTCACATTTTACTGAATTACAAATGATACATTTTGTTTTGTGTGATATTTTATTTAAAAACAGACACTCAAACGAAATTATTTCATTGCTTTTATATTTGAAATTTTTTAAAGAAAAATAACTGAAATATGCTGTTTCCATAAGTATTCAACCCCTGTGTTCTGGAAGCCCCAAGTTTACACAGATGGCAAATCCTTCGCAATCAATGACTGCCTGAAGTCTGGCCCTCAAGAGGTCATTTGTCAAATAATTTTGTCTTTACTGCCAACAAAGCAAAGACCAATGCCCCTCAATACATTTGAATGGGACTTTATGGGATTTTAGGTGTATAGTGGACTCTCCATCAGAATACTCAAACACAGTATGGGATATGTAGTTGACTTTTATGAAGTTGAGTGTTATGTTGCCCAGTCCCCGAGGGTTCAAAGAAAATATAAATCACTACCTTCCTGTCACAATAAGTGAAAGATGCAATTTCAGTGACAATGACTTTCTCCTCTCATATTTCTCCATTGACTTAACATTGGACATGAATTGGTCTCGCTTAGAAACATTTACACTTATGAGATGATGAATTTGACCCATTATACCAATATTTCAGTCATTTATGTGCCATTAGTGATATGTGCAGCTTCCAAGATGTGTTTTCATCGACTAAGACATCCAATAATCTGGTTGTTTGGAAGATGGGAGATCAGCCCTTGCTAACTGTGAATGTGGAGATATTTTTGTTGATAAAGCAAGTTTTGTTTGGAAATTCTTTGTTTGCCGTTCAGCAGAGCTCCTGTGGATCTGACCCCGTGGCATACAATATCAATACAAGATAAGAGGATATCAATGGACTAATTTCGGTCTCGTCAGTTGTCTTTCATTCTCATTGGTCTCAACATGTTTCTGCAGTAATCCAAGGTACAGGCACTGAATTTACAAGAATGTATTGATGTCTAATAATCTAAAAATATTGATGTCTCCATGTAGTGCCTGTAACATAAAGTTTGTTTATTTTAAACCATTTTGACAGCTTCTCCAGCTCTTCATTTACTACCATTATAGCAGTGCTAAGATTCCTGTGTGAATAAAGCACGCTAGTAACATCAACAACCATTAACTTGCCTGTAGCGTTTGGCAAGTCACTGATGCACACAAGAAATAAAAGCAGCCCAAGGACTGATCGTGGAGGTACTCTGCATAAAGCCACCGGTGTTTAGCACTCGGGTGTGTATAGGAAGGACCAAGATGGTGACTGATAAGATTTCCAACCGAGTGATGCAAGGTGGGGGGCGGGAGCTGGCTTTATTTGGGGCTGCACTAAAGTATGTGTCACCTCAGTCTACTTGCTATTGCTGTGTGGCATCTTTGCAAGTATCATTTTAGGCATCACTGCTCTAGTGTTCTAAGTTGTTGCCATCGATGCACCATTGTCACCAAGAAACATTACGGTACATTCATTCTGTTAGGGTGAATTAAGTGTTTCTGATCCTGGGAATATGCCTTAACAACTAAATATGCATATAGAACAGGAAAACAAGGGTAAAATGGCAAAGGTACTTAGACAATAAAATACACTTGCAAGAAAAATGTAAATATGGTTTCTTTTCTTTAGATTATTCAAACGCAGGCATACAGCAGGAGCAGCAGAGTGTGAACTCAATTAACACAGAGCATTGTATGTTCAGGATGGGCATCTTCAATTAGTTTCACAGATTGAATAATTACATAAATTCATCTGACTGAATTGCATTACAAATGGAATAACCTATTGTAGAGCAAACATTTCAGACAAAAACACTTGCTAGTTAATAGGGAAAGGATTTTGTCAACAGCATGTATGGAGTCATGGACATGAAAGACAACTGAATGCGAAGTAAATGGAGCCAAGTGTGTCTATTTAATAGCCTACTGCTGTAGAACGGGGACATGTGGCCATCAGCTCCATACCCGCCAAACTGTCACCTTAGCCACCATCTGGTAGGGGTTTAACAATCCTCCAAACCAATGATTCCACTCCATTAAGTCAAGGTTTGATTTGAGATTGTTCGGTTTCTGGCATTGATGGCTGTGCTGCTCTTTAAGGGCCACTTTGCCGATTTTCAACCATAATCCTATCGTCTCTTTAAGAGTAGTGTTACTTTGTAAAGAAATCACTTGTCTCTTGCCTACCAGTGACCTTGACCATTCAATAGCAGTTAGACGTGGCCCTAAATAACACACCTTTAAACATGTATGGTGTCATGAAACCTCGTGTTCAGCGACGGGGGTGTGGCCATTATCCGAAGTGTGACTTGACTTTTGATTTTACAAGTCACACTCCAATTTGATTATTGAGCGCTCATTTTCGATTCAGAATTGTTACACCCCTACTAATGGGTAAATGATCCTTCAACACGTGTTATTGTTTCATGTAGACGGAGTATCCCAGTTAAATATCAACCCACATCTGTAACGGGAAACGGATACTGGTAGGTTCCAACTTCTCAAATCTGGGTGATATTTGACCTCTTTCAAACGCAACATCTCTAGTGAGACTTTAGTCAGACTAGTGCCAAACTTTTTTTTTGTTGTTGATGGGAACAACCTCACGGTCAGGCGCTCGCTGGCGGTGATGGAACTGGAACGTGATGCTGAGTTTTAATTATTTCATGAAAGGCATTCCATGCGGTTCAATAAAACGTTTTATACAGTACAGTAATGAGGCCAGAGAGAGTGGGGCCTTGTTGTTGCGCTCAATAGGGAGGATCTCAATGCTGCCGCCCCGGTTGCTGGGCAACAGGAGCCTTGTTTGCGTGCGGCGCATCAGCAAGATGAACCTTAACCGCCCCCAATCACACATTTGAGTGGAGGGTCACCGGCTGGTTAAAAGTCCCATTGACAAAGATGACGCATTCCATCACCAGACAGTGAAATGAGAATCCACAATACTAAAAGGGTCTGTAAGAACTAGTGGGGGCCTTTACTTCAACAGGACAACAGAACAAAATGGTCGGTTACTATTATTACATTAAAAAAGACCCACCCCAATGCATTCACTACACATCTAAACATTGCAGAAATCACCAGTTTATAGGGATGTGCATTGCGATTCATTTCTCTGACGTTTAATCGCTCATTAAAAAGACGATTTAAGAACAGGTCTAAAAAAAAGAAAAATAGATACAAGGCCTACCATGCTCAGCAAAAAGATTGTTTGCAGTCAGAACCATTGACAGCAGTATGCCTAATGACCATAAGAAAATCCATTTTGAAATGCTTAGGCTAAATGTTCAAGTATCATTAATACAGTAGAGCTGCCACTACCGTTATTTCCACAAACTCACAGTGCAGACAGATCATCGAAGATACTCGATGTTCTCAACTGCAGATTATCCCAACTCGTTAAACTTTAGCGTTACAGCTGGGCAGGCTGCACTAGTTAGCCAACGCTCGTTTGAACGTGGATCCTTGTAGTGGATGGATACTTGCTCTTTGCAAAATCTACAGATGACAGTGCACCTCAGCTGAATCTTGCCATGGAAGTTAAACAGCGGACTCCGAAGTATTTTCAAAAAGGCACCTCTCAAATGTTGGAGTAGTAGCAGTTAGCGCATTGCTAACAACAAAACTACCAGTGGCTGCGAGGGGTGATCTGGATCGATATATCCATTCAATGATCAACGAGCTAATATCATTGATGCAAAGTGAAAACATCGATCCATATCGTCAGCTTTGAGATACGCCTTTATTTTGAAATCCCCACGGCACGTCTGTGTCACCATTTCCGTCCAAGCCCACCTCCTTCTTAAACGTTCAAACAGTGCTAGCTAGCGGCAGGCAGATAATGGCAAGCAGTCGAGAAGAAGAAGATATTTACTCCCCTCTCTGGACTAAATCAGCAGTGTGGAAATGTTGGGGATTTCGGGGAAAAGACAGGACAACAACAGACAAAACACATGCCATATGCAAATAATGCCATTACGAGATAAAATACTCAGGAAACATGACGAACCTGGCTGTGCACCTGAAACGGAAACACGGCATTGACCCCCGTGCTAGCGTTAACGTGTCTGATGTCTGCTCACCAGCTCCTTTGACCAGCTTTTTTCCACAAAAACTGAACTACAACTCTAAAAGAGCGATGAGTATTACAGCTCCCATTTCATATTGCATTTGCAAAGACATGAGGCCTTGGTGTTGTCGAGAACGACCATTTTCGTGAGCTAATGCATATTCCGGAGCCGAAATACGTGATCCCATCGAGACAGCACTTCAGTGCAACTGTACAATCAAGATGAAGCAGACTATGGCCAGCGAGCTTGAACAGCGATATGTGGACGTGCAGCAAGTCCTGCATAGAGCATCTGCTTTAGATGCAAGGTTCAAGAGGCTGCCTTTTGTAAGTAAGGAGGAAAGAGATGCAACGTGTCTCATACGTGAGGTTGCAGAGCTGTGGGACCAGAAAGTACCATCTGATTTTTTGTCTATTTGTAGAAATGTTTTAGAGATGCAAACACTATTCATGAATAATATATTCATTACTTCTTTTAGTGTTAAAATGCTTTCTAATTGCTATGGTCTCTGTGTGTGTTTATTTTTGTTTTCATCATCTACAACTACTTGGCTTTTTGTGAGTTGATATAAATGAAACTGGTTGTGTTAAATGGGCAAATGATATCGTCTCATATTGATCGCAGGCCCCTGAATTGAATCGAATTGAAAGAGTATCGTGGCAGACTTTGTGATATGAGTAAATATTGTATCATTGTCCAAAGAACGGATATAATATCGTATCGTGATGAAACTTGTGATTTACACTCCTAGTAGCTTGAGTCACCATGAGATTAGTGACAGTCAATGAGAGCCAGCTGTGACAAGTCAGGGATGCGTTCAAGAGCAGCAGCATTTGAGAATCAAAATATACCACAGCTTTCACATATTTGACAGGCGGTTTTTACCAAAATTGTTTAACCGACTAGTATTTTCGGTGTTGACTAGCAGGTACAGAAACGTTTCAACGTGTCATCGTTTACATCCCTACCGATTTATAGGCCAAATCAGGTGCAACAATCAGGGGCAAACAGCCATCCTGTATTTACCCCTGCTGCTACACACAATAAACCTCATTTATTTTTACGGTGACTGATCAGCGGTATTAAATGGCAAGATGTCACAGGGGTGGGCCGTTTAAGACGCCATCTCAAAACAGCTCAGAACTACAAATACGATTTCCCCATCTACCTGTAAGGACTGAAACAACCTTGGAGGAGGCTTTAATCAGGATGAGCAGAGAGAGAGAGAAGACAACTAAGAAGAACCAGACAATTTCGCCCTTACCCTCTTCATATACCAGCTTGGCTGTGTGGTCCACATCTTTGACTGTGTTGCTGCTGTCGCTTGTCGCCACCTGGTGGAGGGAAAGGGGAACGACGCATTAGGACGTGTGTGCAACAAAGCAGGGTTAAATGCTCTATCAGCAAACCCATTTAACCTTTGTCGGCGCTGTCAAATTGAGCATGAGACTGCAAATTACCCCAGACTGCATCTCTATATGAACTTCCTTTGTTATCCCCTCATTCAAAAAACACCCCATCACTATAATCAGTGCCGTCAGTGTTCAGAATTCTGGGTTCTAGAGACGCGTTTCACGGGCAGAAGATTTCTGCACACACAACATACCTCAATCTAGTGCACTGTTCAGTATCCCTGGATGGGTGTCCAGTTAAATAACCTAAATAGGGATGCACAGATACCGATATTGGCACTAAATATTAGGCCGATGCCAGCATAAATTATCAGAGAATATTGAAAGTCCAATAGCCCGGGCATGTATAATATTGTCAGGAATCCAAGCAAAGCGGTTAGATTTTCCGCATTTTTTGGCACACAGAAACACGACAGACCCCCCTAATGGAGAAAAAGGATTATATCTCAATCATTTTGGTCCAATGGCCCCAAGCTTATGGTTCTAAGACTACACTGTTAAAAAGTAATGGATTGGAAGTCTGTATGGGCCTTTTCTTCCAACTTTAGAGACTCTGAATCAATATTCCGAATAAAGAATTAAATAAAAAAGGCGTATGGGTGCATTCCTAAACATTATGGTTCTATATTCATAAAAACCTGGCTGAGAAGTTTGGCTAAACTACACTGTGGGCCCCTTTGTCTCATTTACTGCCCCCAAGACAGCCTTCTTAACCTGACCCTAACCTAAGGAAGCACCAATAGACTTTTCAACACCTGTATCAGCCAATACCGTTATGTGTTATCACAATTTTAGTACAAATGCAGGTCATTTGACTATTGTAACTTTTATCTCATACAGTATTTACCGTATTGACCCAAATACAAGACCACCTTGATTATATGACGACCCCCACTTTTTCCAAGACAGATTTTTGAAAAAATATATTTTTTAAGATCAAATCTTGTTATATAATATGGATTCACCCTGACCACCATGGCAGATCCTACGCGTGAATGCGATAACTCCAATAACTTTCATTCAAATATTTTCAAATTTGCGCTGCATATTCATGGTCCCTAGAGGAAGAACCCTCTTGATTTTGGTGACCCCCATCAGGCCAACCCTTCAATTTCCAAATTAGCGCATCTCCTGAGCCGTTAGTCATAGTCATGAAACTGATATCCAGAGACGTGTCTACTCATGGACAACAAATCTGACATAAGGACCTCTGAAGTTTGCCATATTGGAATAGTTTTTTTTTTTTTTTTTTAAACACTTTTCCCTGCTCCGCCTAGCCTGTTCACCTGATTCTCACCAAACTTGTGTGTAATCTGGGGACTAACATCTTTATATATGTAATTTAGATAAATGATAGGCCAAACAATATGACTGTCAGATCGAATAAAATTTTGCAAAAATGCATGGTAAACATGAAATGATTCGTTAGTTGTGAATGTACTGTCCAAATATGTTTGTCTTACAATAGCAAGGAGGCCTGTGAAGTTCTGAGTCATCTGGCTATTTTAATGGAACTAAAAACATTACCTACTCAACGGCTCGGATTGGGGGCATGGTCAAAAGGTGGATTGAGAATTTCGAAATTATCTTGTTTACATAAGATGAAAATACAAAAAAAATTAAAAATATGAATTTGATTTATTTAAATAAAATTACATTTTTATTAAACTGTAGCCTACTGGTAGGCCCATTTCTAATATAATGTATATCTCAAAGTGAAAAATAGAGCCATGCGTTATGTTTCAATGAGACTGCCTCGTTGCTCACCATGATCTTAAAATGTGAATTATAACTCCTCCTCAGTCCTGACCTTGGTTAAGCTTGGCCTTACTCTCAACCCTCTGAAACCTAATGATTAGCTGGTGGATCACCCGACATTAACGTCACTGTATTTTCAAGGCTGTAGCAGGCTCAGTTTCTAAGCTAGCACAAAGCCAGTGATATATGAATCTTGAGATCACAAGGATTGGATACTGAACATGTCAAACTAGCTTACCAGGAAAGGGGCTAAATACCGCTCCAAAGCAGAACTTTCTTTACTGTGACACCTCCAATCTCTAGAGTGTGCATAGATGACGACCTCACTTTTTCAAGTGGAAATAGCAGCAAAGAACACCATCTTATACCTGTGACAATACGATAAATCCAGAAACGCTGAACTTACTCACTAAAATGGACAGGACTGCCTATAATGACTCCCCCCCCCCCCCCAAAAAAAAAAAA
>OMKL01048633.1:0-15267 GCA_900302295.1 Parasudis fraserbrunneri
AGCTCCTTGTGGTCGTTGTCCTGCTGGGTGCTTCTCTAAGCCTGCTCCTGCACTCCTCATGCAGCATTTCCACAAACAGATTGAGCTTAGTTTCTGCACTGCAACATAGAGTTTGCTGCCCTATTTCTGGGTTTCATTGGCTTCTGGTCAGTTGATCTTGCCATTCCTTACTGGGGCCTTCAGGCTTGCTACGGCTGGGTTTTGGTTCCTGTCTTAGGTCACTGGTAGGTGGTTCTTCTAGATGGTTGCTCAGGGCACTGCTTTATCTGATGTGAGCCCTCAGTGCAAGGTTGCTGACTGTCTTTGCCACCACATTTCATCCTGTCCTGGTGGAAGCACAACCCCCTGAGAGATGTTACTTTCTACCATCCACAACTACATCTCAGAAGTATCCTTTCATTGTTAGTCCTTTTGTTCCATCAAAGTAGACCCATCTTTCATCCCACCTCTCAGAGGGTCTGTGGGCTGTTTCTTCTTTGCTGTGCTCGTAGTAATGGTTAGGTGTCCCCTAAAAGGAGACCTGTAAGTAGAGCTTCACTCTCTGAAGAACTTCCTCTCTGGTGCTCTTTTGGTCTTGGGAATAGGATACTAGAACAACACAATTCTCTTTTATGCCAGTGTTTTCCTAGATTCACATGGTATACTTAAGATAATTCACATCTCCCTGGTTGGCTGACTTTGTAATTTACTAGTCCCATCCTTTCCAACACCTCATAGGTTCTCTTTCACTTAGCCAGGAACCTATTGTCTGTGGTTGGGACAAGTACCAATACCTTATTTCCTTGTTTGAACCAAGGAACACTCTTTATATACTCCATGTGTTCCTTAACCACCAGCCAGATGGCTGCGCTGTGCTCTTTCATTCCTTCCACATGTTCAATGGCAGACATTCACAAAGGTGATGTGACGTCATTTAGGTTTCTCCAGGAGTCCACAGTGCAAAGTGCACAGAGCGTTGTTCTTCCATGGTCAAAGGCAGCCTGCTGTAATGTGGATGCCTTCTAGCCATTAATGTCCTATCTTTGGCAACACTAACGTCAGTGCAGCACCAGCAACCAACTAACATTAGCGCAGCTAGCTAGCTAGCTAGCAACGATGTAGCAGTCCTTACATCAGTAATTTCTTTTGTGGCTTTTAGCCACTCAATACAAAATGTGTATGTGTCACTCGGTTTCTTGCTTGAATATGAGTGGTCAATGCTCAATCAATGCAATAAGCTAGGGCAGTGGTATGGTTTTTCCAAAGAAAGGAAGGTAGTGGCTAGAAGGCATCCACATTACAGCAGGCTGCCTGTGACCACAGAAGAAGAGCACTATGTGGGCATTACATCATGGACATCGTCTCAGCAGCTTTATGAATGTCTGCCACTAGGGACCTTTGGATGGAAGGCTATTCCTCACAGACTTCCCTGGTAATATCCAGCAAACTCCTGAGAAGGTAGAGAAAGTACAACAACTCGAATGGTGAGAAACTTATGAATGCCTTTGGGTCCTCTCTGATTGTAAACATCAAGTATGGCAAGATCCATATTGTGATTTGTAGATTGTAAATAGAGGTTCTGAGTTGCTTTACGTTTAACAGCTTCCAGATGTCTTTCCTGCGTCTTGACATGATCATGGTACCTTGATCCTCTAGGATTTATTGGGGAGCAAGTACCTTGAGGGAGTTGGAGTCACATTCAGGCAGTGGGGTATGTCTTTGAGACAGGCATTTCATCTTCTCTAGCCAGGAAATACCCAGGAACTAGGCCTTCCTGTATTAGCTCATGGAGCTCCCTGAATCTATCACAGCTGTCCTTCCAACTGATATAAAAAAAAAAAGCCTGAACAGCCTTCTGTTGGCCCAGACAGTTTATGGCAGGCATGCTTACAAGGCAGGTCAGTGATATCTTTGGCATCTTTATTGCAATGGGTTCATCTTGTTGGGGGTAGGCCCACTGTATGAGTCCCAGTTGTCTACAGTGATGACAACACCGTGTCTCCTAGTCCCTGGTTGGCAGGGTGCCTCGTTCCTCTCGTCATGGTTTTATGTATAAGTAAGGGTTTATTTTTACAAGGACAATTGCAACCACAATGACATATTGCAAGCAACTGCCCATTGTGTTGTATCACAATATTTTAGCTAATGTTAGCTACTTTTCAATACCCGTTCTTGGAGCGTGGTGGTACACATAAACATGGGGGTTAAGTTCCCTTGCTCATGGGCACTTTGGCAGTATTGGCACTGTTGACACTGGGATCGCACCAGCAACCCCTCAATTACCAGGCAACCAGCCTGCCACCCAGTTCTCTTGTCGCTGGTCAAGGGGCATCAAGGGGCTTGGTCATCCCTTTGGATTCAGAGTAGCTGTAGCTTGGGAGCACTTGATAAAAAACCTGCAGGTAGGCCTCAATATCATCATCCATTGTCATCTTGGGTAGAAACCTCACCACTCACCAGGAGGCTGAGCTGGTCCTGCCTCAGCCCAGTAAGGGAAGCAGTAGTAAGTCTTTTCAGTTCCTCGTGAGGAAGAATGTTGTCCTGTTTGTTTATCAGCATTTCCCTGTTTAGCTTCTGCTAAGCCTTCAGTGAGGCAGCAAGGTGTTGTGCAAGACTCTCCATTTTTCCTTTTCTGCACTCATATCCCCGAGGCTACAGAAGGCAATTGCCTGCATTCTGTAGTCAAAGGCCAAAACATCAGGAACCAAAAATGTCTGGGATCCCCTTAAAAAACAAAACAAAAAAAGTCTCTAACATTACTTTGGTCCCTGGTCATTCACAGTTGCTCAGCTCATTAAACAGTCAAATGCAACTTAAACTACTTCTGATAAACCTCACTTAGGTGTTTAGAGGTTATTGGGTTATGCTCTGCTCTATGACACAGGACAACATTAATTTAAGGCAGCAGGAAACCAGAGTCTACCAGATGGCGCCATTTTGCCAGCACATATACTCCATCTGGCTTTACTTCACATTCCTTGCCCTGCCACAACATGTTATGGCTGAACAATGTATTGCTTTCATTATTGATATTTCAATATGACAGAATGCAATATCTACATTGCCAGTGTCACAATATGGGTATTTAAATAGAAAAACGTAAAAGCACGATGGAGAGAAAGTTAAATTGGGAAGATTCTGGCCTCACTCACACTCAGAAACACTAGGCCTATGTAACATGAGAAGAGAAGGTCATCACTGGGAAATCCAATGGGAGACAGTGAAATTCCATAGGGTTATGGTAGCACATCAGGAACCGGTTAGTGTATTCTCACAATATACAGAAGTAGTAGGACCATTGATACTATTGAGGTTTTTAAACTACATGGAATGGAAATCTTGATTTTAATCATAAGACAAGACTTTAAGTCTTTAGTATTGTTTGTCATAACAATGCCCACAATAACCCTTGATGAGAGGGTTATTCATTTCATAATATTTCATACATAAGTGTAAATGTATTAATGTCCCTTCTTCCCCTTATTAATAATGATTGTGTACTGTGAGTCTAATCTCCTGTTTACCTTTCAGCCTTTCTCTCCTAGTTTAGTTTTTGTGTAGTTAGTGTAGTTTTAGTGTAGTTGTGTTGTGTAGCTAGTGTAGTTTTAATGCCAGGAGATCAACTGGAGAGCATAAATTGGATCCTTTTTTCTATGGGTGTCAGCTCCATTTATCACAGAACAAATAACATACATAATTAATCGTTCTATCTCAATAGGCATAGTACCTAGTGCTTGGAAGTTGGCTCGTGCAATTCCATTGCATAAAGGAGGTGATAGCAGTGATCTCAATAATTATTGACCAATCTCCAAATTATCCTGTCTAGCAAAAATCCTGGAATCTTTGATAAATAACCAACTCAAAGCATTTCTGTCAAGACACTCTGTATTAAGTCCGCAACAATCTGGTTTGAGAACTAAACATAGCACTATTTCAGCCATTACATTAGTTGTAAATTACATAGTAGACCAAAAGAAACATTGTGCTGCCCTGATCTGTCAAACGCGTTTGACACAGTTGATCATTCTCGGGCTTCTACAAAGACTATACAGTATTGGCTTTGATTCAAATGCTTGTAGTTGGTTTCAGAACTATCTGTTTGAGAGACTTCAATGTGTGTGAAGTCAGGGAGTGTTCAGTCTGAGTTCTTGCCATTAACAAAAGGTGTTCCACAGGGATCAATTTTGGGTCCTGTCCTTTTCACCATTTATATTCATGATATTGTCTCTTTATTGTGAAGCTGTCAAGTTCATCTTTATTGCTGATGATACTATTGTGTATTGCACTGCTGACTCTGTAGAACGAGCCATTGAGAACCTGCAACTTTCCTTTAGTGCCCTGCAAGATACACTTATTCATCTTAAACTGGTACTTAACTCAAATAAAACAAAATTCATGCTGTTCTATAGAGCCAGATGTATTGATTATATGGATTTAACATTGAGTTACAGAATATAAATACCTTGGCATCTGGCTTGATGAGAAATTCATATTTAAATACCACATGTGTCCAACATGACCAAACCTGGATTGTTGTACAATGCATATTGTTTGGCAACAAGCCAAAAACCTCTTACTAAGTCAAAAATAAGATAATAGCAGATTTGTGTTCCTTGTTCCTTTTTTTCTCTCTATCACCTTATTTTCAAAATGGAAGTCAATGGAAAAGAGATGGGTCTTCAGGCAGGATTGGAAAATTGAGAGAGACTCTCTGAGTCTCTAATGTCTTCGGGAGAGTTCCAGAGCCTAGGAGCTGACCTGGAGACATAGATGTACTATGATGATAAGCCAAAAGTTTGACTCGGTTCCAGAGCCAAGATCCATAGGCCCACTGGATCAGGTCACATGAGCTGCTTATGCTCTTAGAATGCTACTTTGGCACACCTTCCCTCACACTGCAATGCAAAGTCAATGGGAGTGCAGAATCCAAGACGTGAGCTTTGCGATTTGAGGGTGAACTGAGAGCCTATTTGAGTGTTTCCAACTGAATGAGTCACAGGAATCTAAAGTGTTATCTGTTTTGCAAAAGTTGTGTCTGATGAAGATCCGCCTATATTGTCTGTCTTTGCAATTGGTCTCAGCAGAGTTCCTTTTCCAATGGTGTGTTAGCCCCACCCCCTACACTTTAGCCAGGCCCCATTTCATAATGAATCGTTTGTTGTAGGAGGCATTATTGGATTAAGCAGAGTTCCTTTTTCAGTGGTGTGGGTTTTGCCCTGCCCACTGTACTTTAGCCATGCCCCCTTTCGTAACTCAAACCATTTGTTGTACACTCTTGTGGGAGGCATCATTACACTCAGCAGAGTTCCCTTTTCACTGGTGTAGAGTAGCCCCGCCCTCTTTCATAACTCCTTGACCGTTTGTCATAGACACTTGTGGGAGGCATCATTAGACTTGGCAGAGTTCTGCTGTAAAGATGTGCTAACAATTCTGTTAAGCTAATGCTACTTTGAGAGTACCTACATGAATTATGCGCTTGTTTCTTGCTGCGACCAGCAGCTCTATAGCTCACTCTGTTGGTTGGTGGGTCAGTCGGTCCACAAAAGTGTCCCCACCCTCTAGCAGCCACAGTTTTCCCTCAAGGAGGCTGATTTGGCATGGAGGTCAAGTACACATGTGTGAAGGTGTGTGTGTTGCAGCTATTGCAGATTCATGCTTGTTTTCCTTTGTTTCACTACTTGGAAATAAGACAATCTTGTCAGTAAATTGTGGCAGAAAATTGGCTTCTTGTAAAGAAACAGAACCAGCTTCCTTATGGTTAGTAGGAAGAGGATAATTTTAGCAGTTTTCGTTCCAGTTTTGGATTTTGGGGATGTAATTTACAGGCATGCTGCTGTTTCCATTGGTGATAGTTATGGTATGGCATTATTGCGTCCCATATGATAAGGCTGGTTGGTCTTCTCTGGTCGAGAGACGTAATATACACTGGTATTTGTTTATCTATAAAGACCTTATTTGAAAACAGCCATCTTACATCACAACAATGCTGCACTGGAACTTTGGACCCTATCTAACTCACTCAAATGATGGGCTTATGCTTCAGATCCCCCAGGCTGTTCTGAATTTGGAAAGTCGGCTTTTAGTTTTAGTGCTCCAAACACATGGAACAATCTTCAACAAACCCTAAAAATGTATACTATCATAACATTTTGACAGTTTAAAACCATCATCACAAACCACTCAATTTCAATGTGTAACTGATTCGTCTTAAAACATTTTTTATCTCAATGAAATATCGCAATTTAAATAAAGGTTTGAATTCATGAAAAATTAACTAAAAGGGCACTCAGAGATGCCTACACCCACGCCCTAGCAGGCAACCTTGTCCAGGCTACAAAATGTATTAGCCTACATGTCATTCCTCCCATGAATGGAGCAAGATGCTCCTCTCTGCCTATGCATGTCCTTCAACTTTGGAATCGCTGTTTGACAGCAGTGCGCACTCAAGCCATTAACCACTGGGACATCTCCATTTATAAACCATAATGGCGCATCTGATAATTCAGACCATCCAATTCTACTTCTACAGCTGTGACTGGTCTCTTAATTTGTCACAAGTATTAGTATTTTAAAAATCTCCTGGTTAGGATTCTCTCCTTCCCCAGAGACTGCCAGTGGGCGTGTAGTATAGTGTGTTGGTAGTGAGAAAGTGGTGTGATTTCTGGCCAGACTAGCCGTCTTGTTTCGCCAAACAGGGAACATTATAAATACTTCATCCATAAACACAACACTGCTCAGCTTACATAATATTGTTGTAACTAGGAGATTTATTGAAAAAAAATATTGTTTTCGTGCATAGATCTCTAGATTTATCAACTTATGAGTTTCCTGTGAGCATTTCCTGGTTGATTGAAGATAGATTGAAGGTTGATTGCCAAATGGGCAATAGCGAACAATGAATACTTAACAGCAAACATAAGACTGTTCTGACAGCACAATATTGATGTAACTAAGAGATTCACTGGGGGGAAAATGTGTATCAACTACATACGAGGTTCACTCGGGCATTGCCATGTCTAGGTGAGACTTTGTGTAGCATCGCTTTCGTGCGTCTACATTTACCCTCAATATTAATTTTAATGGACAATGTTGGAAATTAATATAAATAAAATACTTGTCATTGACTGATATTCAAGAATTCAAGTCCTTGGCCTGCTGCCAGCATATGTGCAAAGTTTCAGAGAGACAGAAGTGAGTACAATACCCCCTCTCACCGTGTGTGCAGGTGTAATGAGGCTTTATCACTCCTCTTGAAAGGTCCCCTATTAAGGGAAACAGGTTTTGCTTAGTCTTTGTGTGGATTTGGCATGTTACTGAAGTGCTGGGAACATTTTTCCCGGGGTTATCAGAAATGTTTTTTAAGATTATGCACGCCATTCAGAACTAGCCTCATGTTTTGGAATCTACTGGTGATTACACGTGGTCTGATGTGACTCTTGCTTGCTTGTTATTTATTAATTTATCCTATGTTTAAAATAATTGTAAATTGTAAGAAATAACCTTGTGCTTTTCTATTGTGCATTACATTTGGAACAGTTTTGCAATAAAAAGAGATTTGTAGTTTACTAAATTGTTTCCGAAACTAGGCTAAACCCTTAAAGATCTGTGTGATCTGAAGTGTGTACAAAGCCTTAGGGTAGTGTAACTCTATGTTACTTAAAATAGTAACTTATAACAACTGCCTTTTATTACTGAGTGATTCATAAAAGTAATAACACATAATGTGTTATGTAGGTACCTTGTCACCCCCCAGCCAGTGTGTGTAATCATAGGTGGGGAAGTGGGTATACTGCTAAAGGGAGTGCACTACAACCCACAACCCCCCCCCCAATAAACTAGTTAGTCTAAATCTAATTTTAAGCACCTTTTAAACAAGCCATTTTTAGTCGGTGTAGCACATACCAAATTTTAAATTCATTATTCCCTCCCCTGCCTGACTACCCCACACCCAAAAGGAAAAAAAAACATTTGCAATCTGGGCAGTAGATTAGGTAGGCAGTGTTCCTGGCTCCAAAAAGGACAGCTAATTGATTGCTTGTGTCTTAGGTGTGACAAGGCAACCCCATTTTCCATAATAAGAGATCTTTAAAGGCCGTTCCAATGCTGGTACACTCTACATACCTCAGAGACAGAGGTGGGAATACTCTGTGGTCCCTAGACTACACCACTGCCCCCAACACGACTATGCAGACAAAGAGTTCAAAACCTTGATTCATTCAAGAAAGATGGAAAAAGTACCTTTATTAAATAAAGAATAAATTACAATAAATAATACATGAATTTATAAATAACTTAATATTACACTGAAATTACATCTCAATGTATCACAACAACTTTGAGAAAAATGTGTAGGCTATTAAATGAAAAGAATGCCCACATTGAGGAGCACTACTGAAAGAGATGAGCGATCTGTGGACAATGGCTGATGAGTTTAGTTACAGGAGTTATAACAGCAGAGCTGTATCTGGTGGTTTATTAAATGTACTGTACACACATCACACATCCATAAATAGTTAATGAGTCCACATGGAAGTGCACCTTTATGTGAATTGACCTATCTCAAACTCCGCCCCCTTTTCTTCATCAAAGTTTGTCAGAGGAAAGCAACAGTGTTCTGATTGGAGGATCAAGAAAAGAGGGCGGAGTTTGGGATGGGACAATTGAATGGCTGTATGTCTGGAGTGAACAGGTTACGTGGCTACTGGCATGCACAGCACACTATGAAACACTGAGTAGAAACAGTGATTACGTTTTCTTTAGTATAGTTTCATTTGTTCCTTGAAAAAACAATGACATAAGTAAAACCACACTATAACTATTTCTTAGTTTTTTTGTTTTGTTTTTGTGAACAGACACCAAATGTTGTCATATCAAACTCACGCATATTTATGATAGTAGAAAATATTTTGGGGGATTAGGGACAGGATACAATTTAGCTCCAAAATATTTGTATATATATTGAAAGATTTATTTGCTTGTACTCTTGGAATATCTGTGCTCTATTGAAAACAGTGCATAACAGGCCACTATAAAGGTTGATTTCCTGAAGAGACCTAGGTAAACACAACATGAAGTGATAAATCGGTTCATTTGGAATGATTACTCTGGTACTCTGAGTACATTCTATCTGCGCAGTCACTAACGACTTCTTGTAAACTTGAATTTGATATGACTCCCCTTATAGTCAGTACTGGAAACAATGAATGAACCTGAACCCTGTAAACCTCATCAGAAAATAACACTGGCCTGGATGGATACGAGCTAAATGGCAAAGAAATCCATCCAGCCAATCTGAGAAGAGAACAAGGCTGGAACAAGTGTTTGCAGGACAGGACTTGGTCTGCTGAGTGACTTGTAGAATATAGCAGAGCACTGACACCAAGTGGAAGAGAGGAGGAAGTTGATCTCAGAATTGCATTGGCACAAATAGGTCTCCAAATGGCTTAGAGAAAAGAGGTTTTGAATGCTCACATTAGCATGGCATGGCACAAGACATAGATTTCAGTTCATTTCAGCTATTTGTCTGTTTATGAAGTTGTAATATGTAGTTATCCTGCTTATACCTGCAGGTCAGATAGGTTTAGGTTTAAGAAATGGTAGGTGGGTTGTGGGCAGCTCAAATGGACAGAAAATGCATTAGAGAATCCTAGTATAACAAATCATCAACCCGGTGTTTTTCAGAGACTGCGTGGGTCACAAAATAATTAAAATGGGTGCTCAAGTTATCCTAGAGAAAAATACGATGAAAAGTGTAATTATGAATCTACTGGCTACTGGGTTAGTCTGAAGAAAATTGGAAATGTTGTCATATTAGCCTACACAAGAACCCACAAAATCTTTCAAAATTCTTTTAAAAGTGGGCCCCAGAGAAAAAAGAAAACCACTGTTATTGCATATCAATTTTAGAATTCCTTCATTGTTTTCTGATACTATGGCAAGAGTAGCGTCAACCTTGTGATAATGAGCACCAAAAAGGTTATTTGCACAAGCAGTTTTCCTTTCCTCTAAGCCCCACCACCATGCATCAAAGCCAACTAAACTGTATTGTCTTAAGCATTTGAGAAAAGTAATCTCTTTTTGGAAGAGATTTGGTAAAATACAACGAAACTAATGCCAGCTTTAATGGTCGTGAAGCACTCCTGACATGCAACTAGGCTTCCAATTTTCAAATTACTTATGACAAGCCACAAATAGATGCAGATGCAGTCACCTATCCAGTGAACAGCAGGTCAGGTCATGCAGCTGCAAAAGTGACTTTTTTTTCTTTTTTACATTTCTTTTTTAGGTGAAATAGGTGTGTTACTAGTTGGGCAGTTGTGATTGAGATCATAAAAAATGCAGCAAATTGGGAATGACTACAGACCTGTCCAACACATAACTGCTATGAAATTATCTAATTTTTTCATCACCACAGCAAATTATTATCTTTGTCAAAATTCATACATCAATACTAAGACAGATGTAATGACATAAAAAAAATAAAATGTTATTTCTTTCTTTTTTCTTTTTTAATCCACCTCATGGCAGGGCACTGATCACAAAAACTAATGGTGGTACTTCTCAAGCTATCACTACCTTAGCAATGAGGAGTGGATGACATGGCATGGCTGGCAGAGGGTTCTGCTTATGATGACTATAGGAGACTCGGGAGGAATTGCTCTTGGGAATGGCCGCAAAAAAATATAATTTCAAGAAGGTTCTAGGATGTGGATGTGGGGATGACCTGGGGAGGGCAGTGTAGAGAAAGATGGTACACATTTGGAATGAGATTAAATTAAATGATTGAACAGGGGTGGGTGAAATAATCGACTCGTGATATAATCGCAATTCTACCTTTTGCAATTGTTGTTGTTTACCTCAATTTACGAAGTTTTTCATCATTAAGTGTAACAATTATGATCTTAGAGGTATTTGCAGTGAATTGGTTAATCTAAAATTGTGATGCATCAAAAATAATTTTACAATTGAACTGAAGACCCAGTAATCATGATCTAATTGAGAGGTTCCTGGTAATTCCCACCCCTGTGATTGGATGACCATGATTTCCACAGCTACACAAGGTTCCCAGCATGCAGTGATGCCATGATGACACAACATAGATTCATCAATCAGCTTCATTGCACTGTGTTGGTTATGTCTCTCTCTCTCTCTCTCTCTCCCTCTCTGTCTATTAGTTATCTAACTAACTAATTACAGGTTGCTTTCTTGAGTGCCATTGGAGGATATGGGGTGCAGACCTCCATTCTCGTTGAGTCTCTTGGCACGGTAAGTTTCATAGTGAATGTTGTGGGTGACCTCCTTCAAGTCCTGGAGGTGAGACCTGAGGGGAGAGGGAGAGAGAGAGAGAGAAAAAGAGAGAGAAAGTGAATAAATACACACCATACACTGAATGCAATACATGATATTTATCCCCTCATTAGCTCCATGGTAATCATGTTTTGGGTTTGATTTAAATTATTATTTTACCTGATTAGGAAATCTCTCAGCTGAGCAAATTCACAATGGTTGGAGTTTTCAACTGCAACAGAAGAAAAAATAAGGATAAAGAACTAGTCATGAAACCAAATCTCTCCAACATGTCGTCAGTCCTGACCCCTTTAACCGAGGCCATCAAAATCAATTGTGTCAGCCTTACTGTTCAGAGTGTAGAGAAAGGTCAGCGTTATCAATTATGGGGCCATAAACCTACCTTCTACCACTCCCCATGCTGTCTTCCTCCCCAGAACTCGTTTACCGTTCACCTGGTACTCTTTGTCACTGCCCACCACAGCAAAGGGCATTGCCTCCTGTGAATGGAGATGTTAAAAGAAGGATTAATGTACTGAGAAAAGCGTACAAGGTTTATGAAGCAAAACAAATACACAGAGTCAATACAGAGCCAAGGCCCGACATATCGGCTCTAATAAGAGGCAGTAATAATTCAGTGGCAAAGTCATTAGAATTGCAGTACTGTGTTATTTTTCTGGGATCTCAAATCATTTGTCACACTGTAGGAGAAAGGGACCTTTTACAGAGCTTAATATTAAGACTTTTCCAGTTGTACTATCCTTGAGAGGAGTATAATCTGTTGATTCATGTCATGCATATGACATAATGTGGCACATGTAAAAAAAAAAAAAGCAAACAAACAAAAAACAGCCCATACTCTGATCTTGTCATTGTCGCTCTTGTCCTCCATGTCCTCGTCAAACTCCTTCTGTGGATAGAATTCTATCCCGCTCATCTCCAGCTCCTTCCTCACCTATAGGACAAAACAAAGATAGTGAGGAAAAAAAGGGAAGGTTATCATGCAATACAACTTTATTCTGAACATCTTTACTTAGTCTTTCACCCAAACACATCTTGAGAAATTCCACAAAGCAACATTAAACTCTACCAGACTGAGGCATAACTGATTCATTCTCTGTGTTGCTGGCCAAAGCGATCTCTGCTCAGAAATATCAGCAGTGGAAGGTGCTAATTTGCACACACACAGAGCTCTACCCTCTCAATTTTGAAGAACTACAGCAATAGTTTCCTGATATCTCGCTCAGCTTCAGATCTCAATAGCTTTCAATGGCCAGTAGCCATTGTGACATCGTGTTCAGTTCTCAAAATTTTAATCTTATACTCTGTGATATTGTACACCTGAAGGGGTTAAACAGCCATAAACAAAGCTATAGTTGACTGCAGTGCCACTGACATTCTGAGAAGGTTGAATCGGAGTAAACACCAAACTGTCTCACCCTCTGTTTGAACTCCTGCTTCTCATCGATGGTCATTGTGTCAGACTTGGCGATGACAGGGATGATATTGACCGAGTGACTCAAGTGCTTCATGAACTCAATGTCCAGCTGCCGAAGACTGGGAGTGAAAGAGACGGACAGACAGAGAGGGATAAATGGACACACAGACATACAGAGAGACAGAGCAAGACACAGAGAGAGAAAATCAGTCAGATTCGGATAATGAGAGCTGTGAGTCTTGCACAAGGCTACAGTGCAATTGTAAAAGTACAACCAAGATAACAAGCACTGTAGAAAAACGAAGGGACTTGATTCATCATGTTTCATTAAATCTCCCCACATTATATTCCCTAGGCCTTGAGGAAATTACACAAAGGCAGTATTGTGGTTTTTAAAAGCAGGTTTGTCATTGGACACAGGTTATGCCCCAATTTCTGCTTCAAGTCTTTGGGGATGGTAACAGCCCAACCCACAAAACATCCAGTTCATAACAATGTAACCGTAATCGTAATTAAAGAAAAGGATGCAGGCACAACTACTCTAATACACAAAAGACCATATCCATTTACCCATTAAAGAGCAATTTCACACATGGCATGAGCTGTTTAGAGGAAAGAATTTGTGTTGTCTGCAACATACAGTAGCACACTATGAGTCATGGTTATGTTGGAATCTGAATTTAAATATGTGTGTATTTGTATGTAAACTCATGAGAGCAGTGCATCAGGGAGCCACTGATCCCAGTCAACATCCAGGGCGAGCATGTGGAATTGGTCCAGACCTACAAGTATCTAAGGGACCACATCAACAATAAACAATTAATGACAGTTTTCATTGTTGTCAGACTGGTCTGACAACATGGATGCTCTGTACAAGAAGGGCCAGAGCAGAGAAGACGGTTCTTCCTGATGAAGCTCAGGTCATTAAATGTATGCAACAAGCTACTCTGTATGTTCTACCAGTCTGTCGTGACCAGTTTTTACTGTTGTGCGCTGGGAGGGTAACATCAAAGCAAAGGAGGCTGGCAGGCTAAACAAACTGATCAAAAAGGCCAGCTCTGTCACTAGGCAGAGACTGGACACCCTGGAGGCTGTGGCCGAAGAAAGGATGGGGTCCAAACTCATCTTCATCATGAACAATGCCTCCCGCCCCTTGCACGACGAGCTGGTGCAGCTAAGGAGCTCATTCAGACATAGACTTATCACCCAAGGCCAAGGAATGCTTCAAGTGCTCATTTGTATCAACTGCCATATGTCTCTGCAATCAGAATTGTGGCGATGGCCCTGACCTTAGCCAACTACGGTGCAAAAGGGCCTGGACTCCATCAGACACTGACACATACACTCATGCATACATACATCCACATCCACTTTCACACACACACTCACTCACTCACTCACTCACTCACTCACGAGTAGCTAGTACTGCTACTCTTGCACACAACCCTAAATTATTCAGTACTATAGTTAATAGTCCCTGTATATGTATTTTTCCATCCGCAGCTTTGCACATCTGCTATGTACATTTTACTTTCGCATGAACCTGAATGTATGTTTTTTGCACACTGTGTATATAACTTGTTACATAACCATATACAAAACGGTGACTACACCCTGTACATACTGTTACATGCTGCACATACATACATATATATATATATATATACTGTACATTCCATACCTGTAAAGACCAGATACTGTATGCCCAATATGTTTATATTTACACACCTTTTTCTTTTTCTTTTAACCTTTTACCTTATTTTTTTCTTTTAATCTTAATCTGCTGTGCTGTACTGTAACAACAAAGTAATTTCCCCACAGAGATATTAAATCTTATCAGTGTGCATGCACACATTTTGTGTGTGTGTGTGTGTGTGTGTGTGTGTGTGTGTGTGTGTGTGTGTGTGTGTGTGTGTGTGTGTGTGTGTGTGTGTGTGTGTGTGTGTGTGTGTGTGTGTGCGTTGGAGTGTGTGTGTGTGTGTGTGTGTTTGTGTGTGTGTGTTTGTTAATGTGTGTGTGTGTATGTGTGTGTGTGTTAATGTGTGCGTGTATGTTAATGTGTGCGTGTATGTTAATGTGTGTGTGTGTGTATTTGCAGGGCAGCGTGAGCAGCAGTGTGTGGTCTCTCTAGTTGACGACTCGGACTACGAGGAAGAGGAGGAGTTTCGCCTGGTCCTCGGAATCCCCAGCAGCCAATCAGCTGTTGGCTTGTTGTTGGGGCAACAGAAGAATGTTACCATCAGAATCACAGACAATAAAGACAGTAAGAGATGAATGGATGATGGATGGATGGATGAGTGGATAGATGAGTAAAGTAAATTAAAGTAAAGTAAAGTAAAGTCCCACTGTTTGTCACACCTGAGTGTGCGAAATTTGTTCTCCGCATTTGACCCATGCCACAGGGAGCGGTGAGCAGCGATGCCGCGCCCGGGGATCATGTGGTGATCTAACCCCCCAATTCCAACCCTTGATGCTGAATGCCAAGCAGGGAGGCCATGGGTCCCATTCTTATAGTCTTTGGTATGACTTTGGTATGATGTGTAACCTGGTAATACCACACCCCG
>OMKL01048635.1:0-13814 GCA_900302295.1 Parasudis fraserbrunneri
AAAAGATATGCAATTACATCATCATGTTTTTATTCTTTGGTACAGATGTTTTTTTCTTGTTAAATAAGGAATATTTGAAGTCTAATGCCCTCCTCCAATGGTTTTTAGGGGTCACACACTGTATCAAAAAGGTTGAGAACCACTGCAGTAGTGTGACATAACAACGTGTGAGAAGGCAACAACTGTACTTGAACCACTTGACTTGTGCCAGATCCAATTGCCTTGTCTATGAAAAAAGCATTTGGGGAATGAAAGGGATTTAAAACTTTGGGATATGGTCTAGAATAATGATCTTGCTCATTTATGACTGGATTATCTGAACTCTTTTTTAGATTTTTGATAACTTTTTTTTTTTTTTTAGCAGTAGCTACTAGCTAGAAACATTCAGCATGTGGTCATCTCTGCAACATACACCAAGCAACTTCCGCTGGTTCTTACCATGAATTTACTGAATATTGAATAGACACCAATTTATATCAAGTATCTTTTCATTTTTCAACCAATCAGCTAAAAGAATGTAACCTTTGATAACTGAAAAACAAACCCTATTCATTTTTGCAGTAAGAAATATGTTTTTGGATGTTCAATATCAAACCCAAAGTGATGTAGTCACCTATGTAAGTGATCTATATCTCAAATGGATCTTTTTAGAGGATCTTTTTTTTAAAGGTAGATTTTGTAATGCCATCAAACAGCAACATCTATAGGCAAAAGAGCCCTGCTTGGAATTTGCACTTTGTTTACATTTTTTTTTTTTGGATTGATGTGTGGGTTGAAGTTGAGTGGAGATAGATGATAGGTTACTATTGCTGACCACACCTCAGGCTCTGCGAGGTCTGGAGAAATTTACAGTATAATAAGTTGCTATATAGCTATATTATATTATATTAGTATGTGGCCAGCAATAGCAACCCCTCCCTTATCCCCACTCAACCCCAACCCACACATCAGACCAAAACAAAACATTTAAACAAAATGCAGTGCCAAGAGGGGCTCTTTTGCCTAGGGGTTGCTGTTTGATGACATCAAAGATTCTACCTTTAAGCTCCTTTAAAAATAAGGTCCTTTAAAAATACCATATTTATCATATTTTGAGGGATAAGTGGAGACATTGTCACCATTTTGCAGTTCATTTCTTCCCGTTGTCTTCTGAGAGTACTTTTAAGTTCGATGTTCACAGTCATGCATAAAGGTTCCATAATGATGATGAATAGCTGTTTCCCTGAGAGAGTCCTGATTAAACCTCTAACAGGGAGAAAAAAAAACTGACAGTTTGTTTGAAATGGGACATTAAAGAAATGATAAAGGGATCAGCTCCATATGCTATATATTGTAAACACTGAGCACTGTTTGTAATTGTTTTCCCAAGGAATAATGACATAGCAGGCAAAGAAATCCAGAGCGTTGTGCGTTGCCATGTTTTCCTGGGGTCTTCTTTTTCACTCCAGTCCTCTGATTGCTGCTGAAGAACACAGCGGACTGTGTGAGGATGAATTCTCTGCCAACATCTGGAAGCGTGCTTAATGATCATTAAAAAACAAGACAAACTGTTCCCCAAGATGACGGGGGGGGAGAGGGGTGTCCTGCGGTGTAGGTCTCACGCTCCCCGCACATGCACACACTGGCTCCATGACATGTGCCCTGTCTCACAAGGGTCCCGCAGCCTGAAACCCTTTAAAATTTAACCAGGTCTTGTTCTCAATTTATAGCTGCCAGTAAACTTGCATTCTCCTGTGTGAGACTTTGGTGTCCTAAACTTTTAATCCAAGGGTCAGAGAAAAGATTGGTATTGTAAGATTGGTCTCATATTCACCTCTTGTTAAAATTCAGTTGACTGTAGGTAGATCTATGATGTTTATAACATTTACATGTTGATGAAATATGTGAGTGAATTTCAAACTCCTGTTTTATAAGTCTTAGGTGGCCTATTGCAGCTTGCGGTCTTGTGCAGTGCTGTTGCACATAATCTCCCTTTCTTCTCCTGGAAAGCAAAACAACTGGTTTTAAAATTCAGGTTGCAGAAACAGCAGTCTGTTTGTGGGCCATGAATAATGTGGAGGTCAAGGGTGCCAGGTTAGAGGATGTTGAGTATGACACACTCTTCAGACGTTAAGTCAAAACATACCCTTCTGCAAGCAAAGAAAACACCTTTCTATGCCAGAATCAGAATATGATTGATTGCCACGTACATTTACACCACAAATAGGCCTACCAGACGTACAATCAAGGGCAAAAACACAGGAAATCGATACGTTTCACATGTATACCTTCACAACAGTATAAAGCAGGCTGCAACCTGATGAAATAAAGTAGAAAGTAACAGATACAGGAGAGAGCAGCAGTCCCATATGGAAAAGGATAAGCAACATATAGATGTTGCCTTCAAAAGGTTTTATAAGAAACATTTGTTTCTGCCTTAAGATATCATTACCTTACTCGTTTCATCTTTGTTTTTGTTTTTTATGTTAGTCTATGTTAGATTACTGGTTACCCAGCCATATATGACAGATTCTCTTTATTACTTGTATGAATTGCATCAGTCCATCTGGGCTAATAAATTTTCTGGCTATGGGCTGTCCAGAAACTTTGAGGAGGCGCAACATTTGAGAAAGTCAAAGAGCATAGCAGGAAGTGCAAGCATAATCAAAACACTACAGTTCTCCTCCCAGGCCTATATTCATGGTCAGGTCAGGTCCATAAAAATAGACAAATAAGACAGGGAGAGTAATATGTAGTGTGTGTTATGCCAATTCGTGGACCCTTTTGTTCAAACTGCCATACAATATCACAAATTGCAAGCCTCTTGCCTCAGTGGGAATCAAACCGTTACCTGGCAGTGTTTTACTCTGCCATTTGAGCTCAATTGAGAAATGATATTAGCACCATGACTATTCTAGAGAAACTGTTGACCCGCGGTCCTCACATAGTAAGCTTTTAGTGACATCTTCGGGGGAGGCATAATACTACAGTTCAGGGATAAGCAACGTCAGCAGTGCAATACGTGGAAGGCTCTTTGATGGAGAGGGGGAGGAGGCTTGGCGAGAACGACGTGTAACTTTATTTCCTTCAGAATAAAAGTTCACCTCATGGCACATGTAGTCCCCTAAGGTCTATGGTGGTTCCACACCACCCACTGACATATTATCACGGATGAACGAACATTTAAAACATTTTGATATTTTATTTTGCCTTTGTTCGTCTGACCATCAGTCTAAAATGACACATCAAGAAAACAAAGCTTTTATTTTGAAGTGATGCGGCCAAGGCTGCTGGCTGGATGCAGGGATTTTCTGTGTGAGGACGACTGCAGGAATGGAAGCAGGAGCATAATGACAACGATAACCATGAATTTAGTATCAAATGAAAATCAAGCATAATAGTGCTTTAGTCCGTTCAAATTATTAAACATTTTCGAAATATTTCTGCACACACAACGACAGCGTGTTTCATCATCAGTGGACTGGACTTGCCTCAAAGGCAGGTTGCTACTGTGGCTAGCAAGCTAGCTGTCAAGTAGCCAATAGCCATCACTGCTTTTAGCCAGCCAGATAATCGCTAGCAACGCAACGGAGGCAAGCTGTTTATACTTACAGCCTATAGCTGTTTTGTTTATCAGAAAGCCATTGCAGTCCAATGCGTTAAGCAATTAAATCGCACGACGAGTTATTAACTTGTGTGTCTGAGCAGGGATTTCATTATGGCAGACAGTATCATGAGCAAGGCTGCTACCATGGAGATTCCCATTAATAGCAATGGAGATACAGGAGCCCTTCCAGAGGATGACAGCCTAGAGCAGGTGAGTCATCTTTCTCTAATCTCACCGCCAGAGGCCTTCCGTGATATTTCTATCGAGACAACAACATTGAACGTGTCTAAATACATTTGGCTCGTGTTCCTGTGGATGTAGTTGGCCTAACTTACTAAAAGTGACGTTAACGTTACCTATAGGCCTTGATTTTGTTGGGCTAACGTTACCTAACCGTACAGACACCTAACACCGGCATCCTAACACATTCAAACCTCACATAATAGCCTAAATCATATCATCTTTAGCATAGGAAAGGATGCTTCACATGCTGTTGTTTAGTTAGTTTACTGTTATATTGCAAGATGTCCCCTCTCAATGATGATGTGAATATCCTTATTGTACTGCGTTCTCTTATGTCTCACTGTCATACAGGCTGCACAGATTCAATGGAGCATAGATGAGAAGGTAGGGGAAATAGAATGAGGACCACTAGTCATAGCTGGGTTCTTACTAGCTGTGTATTGTGTCAGTGTGTGGAAATGAAATCACCAGCTCAACCTGTACAGGACTTTTGGATGCAATACTGATATTTGAGGACTAAAATTGCAGAGCGTACCAATTTATTTGCACATGTAGACATTTTGTGGTAGTGGGCTTTGTCCTTTCATCGCATTGCTAACTCACATTATATGATATAGCCTATGTGATTACAAGAAGCTGTCTGATGTCTGATTTCTTGTGTATTTGAACACAAAACATTGTTTTCTACATTAGCATAAATACTAAAATAATGTATAGGGATTTGTCAATCTAATAGTACTGTAAATGTCTAATATGAACTGGTGCTGATATTAGGTTGATACAAACATGTAGGCAAATGGTGGCCTTAACATATACTAGACACTATTTTAATTGGTAGAATTCTTGTTATTTTTATTTATTTATTTACCTATCTTTCCCCATATTTCATCCAATAACATGGTACATAGATAGGTGTATCTCTTTATGCTGAACAAATCTGCTGAAAGACGCATACAATCTGTCACTTAAAAAAACCCATCCTCTCATGGACAAAGTTTATACAGCAACACCTTTGATGTTACAAAGTTTGATTGATACCAGAATTGGTAGGTGTGATCATTGGACATGCCTTTACCTTTGCTGAAGATTAAGTGTGATTTCACACCTGCCTTGTTTAGTCCGGTTGAATCGAAACCCTGGAGCATTTATCCCCTTGGTTTGGTTCGTTTGGGGAGGTAAGAACGCCCCAGTCAAACTGAGGGAAGCAGGAGTCACCAACAATGATGGGTCCAAGTACAGGAGTTAGGTGGCTTGCCCTGTGTCATGGTGTAGAGTCTGCAACCTGGAGCTGAACACACTCAACACAGTTAAGATGAGCATTGACCTCCGTAGGGGTCCGTAGGGGTCAGGAGGAGACTGGCCTAGACATGCTTGACTTAGCCTAGTTTCAGAAAAGCAAAGAGATTGGTGAAAAGATGGCCAAATTATTGATCAGTCATTATTTCATGTTTTCTATATATATTTAAATCTACTGACAGTTGACTTTTAGTGGAATAGCAGCGTCAGACATTTCAAGCGTATAAAAAAATGTTTGAGGTTGACTGCAAAGACATCATCCAGATGTCCACTCCTTGTTGTCATGCAGAAGACCCTGACCTATTGCTCCCAGACTATTTTTATTGCTATTGTTATTTTTGATGTAGGCCTAGTTTATTTCAGATTTCCATCTCCATCCATCCCTACAATGTATGGATGTAAAATAATATGCTAATTCGGGTATTGTCAACCACAGTTTTTAGTGTCACTGTTTGTCACTGTATATATTATGTTCTCAATCCATCAGGACTTGCAGCAGGTGATGGTGTCTGGTCCCAACCTGAATGAAACCAGCATCGTCTCAGGAGGCTATGGAGGACCAGCAGGGGGCATCATTCCAACCAGCTCCATCAAAGGTACTGTTTGTTCCAAGCCTGGTCAGATGGACTCTCCCACTTTACAGGTTTTGCCACATGCTTATTTTCACAAATGTCTTGGTGTGTTACTTGAGTCTTCTAGAAGTATAATCTGATGTCCCGATGCTTCCCTCTCACTGACCTAACATGACTCCTTAAACAACACCTTTGAAGTTACAAACTTTATTCAGCAACACCTTCGATGCTACAAAGTTTATACTGTAGACAGTTTCTGACCTTAATGGTTCACCATATGAACGGTTCCTCATATCCCCTAGGACCTGCAGTCCGCTTCAACCCACAGTATCTGGACAGAAGACGAGCCCCAGGACCAGGTGGCCTTGCACTTTGACAAGCCCCTTTATTCTATTCTAACCAGAACCCCAACTATGTTGCTCTTTTCTGTACTCTTTTTTTTACCATAGCATTTTGTTATTGCTTGAACAGGGGAATTTTCAGGAAGCCTTGCTTGCACTTTAACTCACACACTTGTTTCTTGAACACCAATAAGTGACTCTTTTTAACAGATTTCAAAATAAAGGATGCTCTAACCTGATATTACAGGGCTGTTATGTTACAGGGAAGGTTTTGGATTTTTAGAAATCCTGATCTCTAACCAAGCACTACCTTAAGACATTCAAATTGTTTTTGAAAACATTTTTGAAACATTTATAATAGCTTCCTGTTAAGATAGTTAGCAATGCCGGCATAGGTCACTGGGGATTACATTTTTCATCCTCTCAAAATAACACAAGCAAATCCATTGCCATTTACCAAGTTGGAATAATAATCAGCAATGTAAATGTTTGAAAGGACTTGTATGCAATTTTGAGAGAAATGGTTTCAATCCCCACCAGAGTTATTATAGTTTGGTATTTTTCACAAGTTTAAATTTGTATTTAGTTTTTAGTTTTTGTTTTCAATTCAGTTTAGTTTCAGTTAGTTTCCAGAATGGGTTTGCTAGTTTCAGTTTAGTTTTTATTGTTTAAAATTAGTTCAGTGTTAGTGTTAGTTTTTATTAGTGTTAGTGTTTATTATACTGTTAATATTGGGGGTATTTGTCATGGGCAAGATTTGAAAACTTCAGAATAGGTATTGTGTAAAACAAACACATGACTTTGTGAACGTGATTGACGCAGCCATGTAGACATCCCACTCTCAATGAACATAGGCGCCAATGCTTCCTCATGTTTGCTGTGTTGACAAATTTGACCAAACTGACAAAAACTAAAACTAAAGACATTTTCTGTATATTTATTTTATTTTAGGTAGTTTTGTAAGTACACAATATAGTTTCAGTTAGTTTTAGTTTTTTTTCTTCTAAAGTCTAGTTTTTATTTTTATTTCAGTTGACTAAAATGTTTTTTTCACACCTAGTTTTAGTTTTTAGTTTAGTTTTAGTCAACTATAATTACCCTTGGCCAATGCTGTCGGGGGCTATTATAAATTTGCCAAGAACAATAAGACGGGTGAAAAGAGGGAGCTTGGTTAGTGATCAGAAGGGTTAATAGGCTTCTAAAAACCCTGAACCATCCCTTTTAAATGCTGTGTTTGCGAATGTTTCTAATGTCCTCTTTGGTTAAATGAAGACGGGATGTTAAAAGTAAATTGCTTACCATTGTTTTGTCTTTTGATACCTAACTTTTCATCCCATGAATCCATTTTTCATCTTTTTCTGATATGCCTTTTCACTCTCGCATGAGAAACCTGCATGGTGGATAATTCACCCTAAACGCTTCCCTTTTTTAGCACGAACTTCACCATGTACTTCCTCCACCCGGGGCTGTATACCATTGTTCTGTTATGTCCGCCAGCGCGACATCCTCCTGACATTCTGTGTCATTCAACAGTATAATATACCAAAACTCTTTGTTTCACCTCCCTCCCTCCCTCTCCTCACTGTCCATCACTGCCATACTCATTTCAGACATCCGCATGAAATCGCGGGGTGTCAACATCCCTCACAGCCAGTCTGCGGCCAGCCGGATTGCCAACCCGACAGACCGTCATCCAGGTATCACCGGGCTCATCACCATGTCCTCACTGTCCTCACTCACTGTCATCATAGTCATAGTATTTGTCCATGAGCTGCGCCTGGTTTATCTCTTGATAGGGAAATAAATGCATTTGCATGTGTGTATTTTACACTATCTTTGATTCTCCTTTGTTCCAAGGGCCCATGCACCATAGCACCAGTAACTCTGCTTTGGCGTCTGAGGAGGTGGCTCGTGGTGTGGCAGTGGAGAAGTTGGACAGCGTGAAGAAATGGGGCATTAACACGTACAAGGTACAATATATATTGTGTAGTTACTGAGTTTTATTTCAGTGAGTGCAGAAGGTAAGTCAGTTATGGCTGGCCTGCTTCCCGCGCTCTTACCCATCACTCTGAAAATTACTCTGAGGCAGTATGGAGTGTATGTTTGCGAAAAAGACTACAAGTTAGTAAGGGGTCTGCATTATGAAATGAGCCTCAAACTATCTTACTCATAATGACGAGCATGAATGACTGACGGTTGTTTCACCCTACTGATTTTCCTATTGAAGTCTATATAGGGAAATCGGCAGGCAGAGATAACCTTTGCATTCATTCACACCTATCCTGAAGTGCTACAGCAGGAGCACGATGATTCAGAGCTGGTGTGATGTCTCAGAACCTGAAAGGCTTGACAACAAACGTCTTTCTTTCTCTTTAAACTGCTATTCAGAAATAGGCAAGCGGTGCAATATGTTCAGTCTTCGCTGTCATGAATAGTCGCTAGTCTTTGGTATCTTTTGGTACCAAATATATGCAAGTGATGTGACTTATTTCAGCCAGAGATAATTTACTGAAATGTTTGACCAAATTGACAAAGACTAAAACTAAAGACATTTTCTGTATATTTTTAGTTTCATTTTAGTTAGTTTTATAAGTACACAATATAGTTTCAGTTAGTTGTAATTTTTTTCTTAAGTCTAGTTTTTATTTTTATTTCAGTTAACTAAAATGTTTTTTTTGACACCTTGTTTTACTTTTTAGTTTTAGTTAACTATAATAACCTTGCCCCCCACCACCATCCGAGTTACCCTTGCCTGGCTTAAATGTGTTCCTGGCAGATATTACATATGTGACGCCCAATATCTCTGCCAAAGTGTCCTCGACCTGACCTCTCAGTGAAGAAATGCATCGTGTGGGGCTTCTGTGTGTCAGTGTAGCTAGGAGGGATATAAAGACAACGGCCTTGAGTAAATGAACAATAAAGTAAATCTTCTCGTTCTTCTCGTCAACTATGTTCCAGTGTACCAAGCAGATGTTCTCGGAGAGGTTCGGCCGAGGCTCACGGACGGTAGATTTGGAGCTGGAGGCTCAGATTGACTTGCTGAGAGAGACCAAGAACAAGTATGAGACCATCCTACGGCTGGCCACTGCGCTCACCAACCATTTCCACAACATGGTGCAGACACAGCAGGCTTTGGGAGACACCTTTGCAGATCTCAGCCAGAAGTCCCCAGAGCTGCAGGTGTGATATTATCCTCAGACTACCCCTTTTAATAAGAAGTGGAGATGCAGTTCGCATTTAAAATGACTTTTTTACGTCTTGCAGGATGAGTTTGGGTACAATGCAGAAACACAGAAGCTGTTGTGCAAGAATGGCGAATCTCTACTCGGTGCCATCAACTTCTTTGTCTCCAGCATCAACACGCTGGTCAATAAAACAATGGAGGACACACTGATGACCATCAAGCAGTATGAGAACGCAAGGTAAACAAGCAGGACTTATTTTTTACTTCTGTTCACAATTTTACAATTACTATTTACAAGTTTAAGTCACTGAGAAAGGGGGATATACTGTAATCAAAATCATTATTTTAAAAAGGGGCTAATACCCTGAAATTGCGAGTCTGTGATTGACACCCTTTGCGTGCAGACTTGAGTTCGATGCCTACCGCTCTGACCTGGAGGAGCTGAGTCTGGGGCCGAGGGATGCTGCTACCATGGTGCGCATTGAGATGGCCCAGCACGACTATCAACTCCACAGAGACAAGTATGAAAGGCTGCGCAGTGATGTCACCATCAAACTCAAATTCCTGGAGGAGAATAAGGTTTGTAGGAGAGGTTTTCATGGATCCAACCACCCCCACTCCCAGTCAAACCTCATTTGAGGGAGATTTGCAGTTACAAGAGCAGATAGGAATTTTCTAAAGGTCACACCCAGCCTGAAATGGCAGCAGAATTTTATAGCCCCATAGAGGCTAGTCACATTTGTGCAACTTGTGTATAATTGTGTATGTGTGGATGCGTGTCATTAATTCAGATGTCAAGATTATCAGTAAGCAGTTTAGCAAAAATAGAGGAGAAATAGTGACATACTTGTTTCTTTAACGGGTCTTTGTCCCCTGGTTTTTCCGTGTGTCTTCCAGGTGAAGGTGATGCACAAACAGCTGCTCCTCTTCCATAATGCTATCTCAGCGTACTTTGCTGGCAACCAGCAGCAGTTGGAACAAACTCTCATACAGTTCAATGTAAAGCTAAAGCCCCCTGGGTCAGACAAACCGTCCTGGCTGGAGGAACAGTGAGGAGGATCACCCAGGGTGCAGCTGTTTTGAGACATAATAAAAGTCTTTGAGGAGGTTGACACCGACAGTTGCGGCGGACGGATGATTAGAGGGACGGGAATTTGTTGTATAAACCAGAAGCGATACTGTAGGATCAGTAGAGGCCAGTGATCATGGAAAACACGAGATCCCATTTCATCTTTTTATCGATATCACTCATTTTTCATAGATGGTACAAGTGTGTCAGGTGTCCTTTGTCTTTATTTACAGAGCTTTTATTTTCTCCTTATTATTACTTCTATTTTATGTAGCCCAACCATTTATGTCGTTCCTTATTTATGGATAATGTGGAGAGGTCTCTCTGAGGAATTTTGCACATGAATTTGTTCTTTTGTAATGATGTAGTCTAAATCATTGTCCCTAACACTTAAGAGTGTGTCACCAGGATGGTCAGTTTACTGTGTACATGCGTTGAGGGAAGAATACACTAATTTTGGCACAGAATTTGTACCCTATCACAATCTTTTATTCTATGACCGGAATGGTGAAAAAGCGATACTGACAGTATCACATGTTTATTATGAGTGTGTTGACTCAGTAATATTCCAGATTCTTTCTAGCTTATATCAGCGGTCATATTCGGGTTTCTCATGGGATATGAGGATATGAGGTATATAAATGGTATATGGCGTTTGTGCGCCATCTCATAGACAGTATACTTGAGTTGTATTAATGTGCATGTTAATGCACCAGATTATACACATTTCAGTATCTGTTTAAGGACAGAATGTACAATTATTGCTTATTATTATTTTTGTTATTTATTTATCTATCTATCCCTTTGTACTGTGACAAGGTCAAATTTCTCTTCAAATTTCCATTCATAGTTAGATCTCTGCTGTATGTCTTGTGTTGTTCTGCATCTCCAATAAAGAATACACTGTTATTATGTCCCAATCAAGCTGTACGTATGCACATAGAAATGTCAATGTGATGTGATTGGTGGCTTCCACAGATTTCCTGGAGAATCTGTACAGTAAGCTCACTCAGTACTTTCCTCTTCAGTTTGCAATATGTATGGTACCATAATTATATGTACATGACAATACAGTCTGATATATCTCTTAATATGTCTACCCCCAGTCATTGTTTTCACTATCATCAGGGTGCTTCCACTTAACTCCTAGGTTAGCAGAGGGGATGGCTTGGAGTTGTAAGGAGCCTATTGGCCCCTTCTGGGTTTCAGATTAATTAACCCGCTAACAAAGACTCCTCTCTGTCCAAACAATTTTTCACACCAATGTTTCACTTCTCGAGAATTTACTAGTGGGAATTAATGGCGAACTAAACCATTCTATGTGATTTTCGTACAATATAATGAAATCAGAAATATTTAGGAAACCCAACAGCAATAAGCGGGAAGATGCCAACTTCAAAAAACAATGTAAGGCCAAACAAATGTAACAGTTTCAAAAACCTTTTAGATTCAATTATACACAATTAGACTATTCATTAAAATGATGGAATTTACAATGACATAAAGCTTTCATGGCTTACAGTTATTGTCTATAATACCATTTCATGCCATGTCAGTGAGAAGCATACAATTAATGTTTTTTGCACCTGAATCCTTGCACAGTGTAGTTAGTCTACAACAAATTTTGCATTCTCAGGAACCTGTTATTCATTAAATCAATTTTTTTTTTAATTAAATAGCCTACTATTGTTCATGTTATGTCATGCAGTTAGACAAAAATAACAAATAGGAGAAATTATTTTCTTCATCGAAGTGATTGGAAAAATGCTCAAATAGAAGGAATCAATAGAGCAAAATTACTATTTATGGGGATACTCGCGTGTGTGATGCAATTATAGCTTCAATAGCCTAGGCTATCCCGGTTAAAATCAGCGTTAGGATATCCGATGTATATTAGCAATAGCCTACACAAGGGTGTAGACTGTACTGTATAATTAGCCTATAACCTAGAAACCTGGTACTGTGCGCCCAGAAAGCGACACTAAATTGGTTTACTCAGAATATGGTAATTTGGTAAGAAAGCATTTGATAGGCTATTTTGGGAAAAGTAATAGTAAACAAATAATTATTTTCTCAGGGCCCATGTAAGAAGTCAATCAGCCCCTGGGCTTCACAGTGCCTATTTTGCTATCACTATTAAGAGCTACTGTGCCAGGATAGCCTCGCCCACTATCACTCCGCAGGCTGCTACAGAAGCTAACTTCACCTAACTTCAGAGCAGCAGAGAGGTGGCTCATGTCGGAGACTGGGCGTGTTGCTTACGCAGGTGAGAGTTTCAACACACTTCTCTCGTATTATCCAAGACGTCATTTCGTACCTACTCAGGATGTTGAAATATCAAGGAAAGAGAAAAACGTATGGATTGAATTCATATTTGAAAGATTGGATTTTGGGGCACTCGTTAACTAAAGCGAAAGGTAAGGTTCCTTTAATTTCTTCATCTGCGTAAACAGAGGTTTCCATAGTACAACTGCTAACTGGATTATCAGTCCTTGTAAAAGGGAGGGTGGATAGCCTACATCTATTTATTTGACATAATAATAATAAAAAAACATTTATAGCTACAACATTTCAGAGTTGTTGATCTGAGTGGTTCTGTTAATTAATATTCAGCTTTTAGTTTAGAGGAAGCCTGAACATCACCATCCAAATAAAAATAAGTCCTCAAGGGGCATTGCCTATTTAGTATGCACATAATTTCACACATATCCCAGTTTTGCACGTGTTAATTTAGTTTGACAATCATTGATAGTTAATGAGTTTGAATGTGTCCTCCAGTGATGTCATTGAAGCACACAGAATCCTTGTGTTGTGTTAATTACAGCTCAAATTATTTAGATGAAAAAGTAGCACTAGGGCAACAGGGATTGCCATTTTTCATTTCCATAATTTCATTGAGCTATAACACAAGGATTCAGTGTCCTTCGATGACATCACTGGAGAACATATTCAGAGTTGAACTCCTAACTAAATTAATGTGTGCAAAACGGTTTAGAGCTTTGGGATAAAAGTGAGATTATGTGAAAAATAAATCAGCATTGTTTTTCAGTGAAGTGATGTTTTTAAGGGGCCCATCTGATTTGTCATAAACCGGGAGTCCTTTCATTTGTTGTTGCTGTTGCTGTTGTTGTTGTTGTTGTTGTTTTTGTTGTTATTGTTGTTGTGTGATGGAGCAAATGGATTGAAAAGACTCCTATTTTGTGACGAATCAGATAGGTTTCCTAAAAACGTGGACTACCCCATTAATATTGTTTTGTGCATGACAATGTGTGTAACTCTGCCTCTACCGTGTTGTGTTTATTTCAGACAGAAAGCATAATCCTTATTGATGAAAGTTTTGGAAAGGTAATTCAAGGACAAAGACAATACCCTTTCAGAAATGTGTTCAACACAACCGTTTAATTCCCAAGAGTAGAGGTCTCAATCCGTCCTTGCTGCTGTGGGACGGGGACCATGCTTGTATCTTGTACCTGCTGACAACTTCTCCACAAAAGATGCAATCAGGAGGTGTCCCACCACCACC
>OMKL01048637.1:9653-27196 GCA_900302295.1 Parasudis fraserbrunneri
CAGCTGGGTACCCATGATTGCTGCACATGCTGCTTGGAGATGTAGTTGGGCATCTGGGCTGCTGTGGCTGTCTGGTTGTTGTTGTCAGGGTTAGCTGTCAGTCCACACTGCTGGTCTTAGCTGCTGTCTGTCATCTGCCGTCTTTCGTTGTCCGCTCAGATCTGGCTGCCTTTCACCAGTGTGCATCCTGGCAGCCTTTCTGAGCCTCTTCCCTGTGCTGGAGGGCCCCACATTGAGTGCCACTGTGACAGATATCCTGCCACAGAGCCACATTAAGTGGCCATTTTCCAGGGCTCTCCGACACAAAGCTATGCTGGTGGTAGTGAAGTCACATTTACTGGAAGAACATCACTGGTACCAAAAGTCTTGACTGGTAGTATTACTGGTGACGGCATTCAAACCCTCCTACCTCCCAATTGTGCATGAGTAGGCTAAAGCTGCATACATTTGGCTCTGTGAGACACAAAAGGCTAGCAGCAATGAGAGTTAAAGCATGCTTGAGAAAATTGAGAACGAGTGAGTTTGTAGATCTAGAACTTCTAGAAATGCCCAGTCTCTGTTCCTCCAACATGAAAGTGGCAAGTGACATGTTGAGAAAGTCAGTAGAGGATAAAGGACTGCCAGTGGCAGACATTCCCGTGAAAGGCATGGAAACGGACAATATTGGAATTCTGACTGGATGACACACTGGTAGCTGTGGAAAGCAAATTTGGATGGCTTGTACAAGGAACTGTTTCTATTACCATGCTACTGTAAATGTCACAGCTGAATTAGTCCAAATAAATTATGAGAATGCACATCCTCAAAAAAGTTTCTCCAATTGGTGCTAGTATCAAAAGGATGACTTCATGAAAAGGAACAGATTCCTGCACACAATATAATGCTACTCCCGTGCTTTATTTTCCCACACCAAACAAATAATGTTTCACCTCATGCAGGAAACATTGTTGCAAGAATGCTTTGGTTGATGTCAATTTATGCAATTTCAAGACTGTTTTCAATTTCAAGGGACCCCAGTATGCAGAAATGGTCAAATACACCATTTTTAGAATAGGCGAAAATAACACATTTGTACTGCATGCAAAGAACTGCATGGTTCTTGCCCCAAACTGCATGGGATTAGCATAGTGTGGGCATGTCTGTAAAGGGGAGACTCGTGGCTACCCATAGAACCCATTTTCATTCAGATATCTAGAGGTGAGAGGTCAAGGGACCCTTTTGAAAATGGCCATGGCAGTTTTTCCATTGTCCAACTTTGGAGTGTTATTTAGCCCCCTTACTGACAAGCTAGCACAACAAGGTTGGTACCAACGGATAGCATAGGTTGTCTAGTTTCATATGATACCTAGCTCAAGCAATGAGCGCTACAGCCTCTAAAGGATCGAAAGACATTGGCAGAGGTCTTTGAGGGTTAATGACAGGCCAGAATCTAAACCCTGATCTACTGAGTAACTTAGTCAAATTCAGATAGCACAGAATTGCCTTAATGGCTGACATCACCAAAGCATTCTTGCAAATTGCATTAAACGAAAGGGCCAGAGACGTGCTGCAATTCCTGTGGACAACAGAAAAACCAGTCCCCTTGGAAGAAATAAAACTGGTCACAATGAGAATGATGCGTGTGCCATTTGGCGTGTCAGCTAGTCTTTTCTTGTTAGCAGCCACAATAAAACACCATCTCAGAAAATATACAGAAAAGTATCCAGAAGAGGTTCAAATCCTTGATCAATGTTTGTATGTGGATGATTTTATCTCTGGGGCACAGAATGTGTCAACTGCAAGTATGAAATTGTGCAAATGGAGCACAAATTCCCATTCTGCAAAATAAATTGGCAACAGAACAGAATCAAAAGTTCTAGGTTTAACATGGAAAACCGATACTGATTATTTCATATTTGAGATGGAAGATTTGATTGATTGAGATAAAAGATAAAACTGATATGAAAAGAGGGGTGTAAGGATGGGCCATGGCTTGGAAGGACGAGTCATGGAGGCAGTTGTCATTCACCTGGTGTTTTGCTTTATTTAAAAAGAATTCACCAGTGATAAACGGCTAAAGGAGTTGTAAAAAAATATATAATGGAATGTACTTCAATTTTAAATAAAATACAAAACTCCTTAGATCAACATAACGAAACTTAATGTTTCGAAAACAAAGAAAATAACAAACCAAAACTAGGCCCTGGGCTACAGGGCACTAGCTGCACTGGCAGCAGGTCTCATGCAGCTCTCTCACTGAGGGGTGCTTCTACCCCAGGCTTTAATCAGGAAGCTCCTCCTACAGAGACAAACCATAATTACTGCACAATCAATTAAGATATACAAACCTTACTTTAATGGGAAAAACAATACTACCTAGAATGACAGACTATTCCATACATATACATTCTACCACTATACATGGTTTTGGGTACTTTACAAGCCTATTTATATATTCCCCCAGAACTGCTAAATCCCCCCTCTGTACTGAACAGTCTGGGGCTCCCCTCTAGAAAAAGTTTTGGACTCTCCCCGTTCCGTTTTGGCAGTCGGCAGTCCTACCTGAGGTAATGACAAGTGCGGGAGAGCACAGAGACAAACACTCTGTAATTTGGACCGATTCAATGATAACACTCCACTGGATTAAGAGGAAATCCAAGGAACGGAAACCGTTCGTTCCCAACAGGGTCAGCGAGATCCAAAATCTGACATTACCTGAGAATTGGAACCACTGTAGGGGAAGGGAAAACCCTGCAGACAGGGGAACGAGGGGGGAATCAGTGTGCAAGCCTTGAAGGAGGATTCCTTGTGGTGGCTTGGGCTAGAGTGGCTGAGAAACCTGACCAATGACCTCAGTAATGGAGATCTGAACAGTGACAAACCTGACCCACTGGTAGAAACTAGCAACAACGAAGTAAGTGAGTGTATCATTCAAAGTCAAAATACAGAAATGGAAAGTAATCTGGAACCTGTTTTGGGCTTGAACAGATATAGCAAGCTCAGCCAAGTGTTGAGAATCACTGCTTGGATGCAACGTTTTATGCATACCAGAGCTGGTAATTAAAAGGTCTCATGAAGAGGTAATGCATTCAGGTCTACGAGCCACACTAACTCAGGTCAGAGAAACGTATTGGATGCTGAAAGGTAGACAAATGACAAAAAAGACAATCCAGCGTTGCCTGACATGCAGGTGATTCAGAGTCAAATCTGGACAACAAAACGGTGCACCGTTACCCAGAGAACGCATCACAGAAGCCCAACCATTTGCCGTAACTGGCATAGATTTTGCTGGACATTTGTATGTGAAACCACATGGCAAGAAAGCTTACATAGCGTTATTCACATGTGCTGTAACCAGAGCGGTCCATTTGGAATTAGTGTCAGATCTTACTACAGCATGCATTCTTATTGGCCTTTAGAAAATGTGTTGCCAGATGAGGCATTTGCAGTGTAATATGTCAAGTCAAATTTATTTGTATAGCTCAAAATCACAATACATGTCTCAATGGGCTTCACAGGCCCACACAGGTACAACACCCCCTGGCTAAACTCCAAAAGATGATAAGGAAAAACTCCCACAGAAAAAAAAAACATCATAGGGAAGAAACCTTAGATGGGCAGTTCAATAGGAGACCCCCCCCAACCAGAATGCCAGACATGCAATAGGTGTTGAAGTGAACAACAAATTTGAAAAAGTATACAACAAGGTAGTAATAATAGTAATGATAATAATAAAAATAATAGTGATGATAAACAATACAGGGAAAATCATAGAAAGGTATGAAAGGTAAGCAAAGACTGCAGGAGTAGGACAGCATCAGTAATCACCCAGGGTGATCATATGGTAAAGAAAACATCATTACTATCTGACGGTTGCCACCCAGAGTGATCCACTTTGACCACAGCGTAATTAGAGCTAGCGTCATTAGTATCTGACAGGTTAACACCAGGTGATCCAAGAAACACGACGAACGCACGACTCAGGAGACAGCGCTGGATGACAGGCCCAGCACTTAGAGCAGAGACAGCCGGGGCAGGAATCCGAGCAGGACACTGCCTACTGGCCAGATACATTCAGCAAAGACAGCCAGGGTGGGAGGCAGAACCAGGGCACCGCCTTAACCTCAGGAACTAGTCTGGAACATATACATGTATGGCATGAGAGTATACAATTGACCTGCTGGGTAGAGGAAGAGCCTTGTAGTGGGGGATAGACCTTGGTTTGAGAATATCCCATCAATCTCGTCTCTAATTAAGTCTTTTTTACGGGTGAAAAATTCTATAAAACCAATGGCCGTAAACACTGCATTGAGAGAAGTAGGTTGTTTCTGAGTACGTTTCGCTACTGTGTCAAACAGAAACTTCGGATTGTTTTTATTTGTACATTTGTATTTGACTGTCGTTCCAGGCAAGACGAAACACTTCAAGTTTAGTCGAATGCCACTTATGCTCAAGGTTTTGGCAGGTCTTTTTCAGTGCATGTGTTTCATCTGTAAACCAAGGCATTTGTTTTATAAGCTATGTTTTTTTTTTAGTCCTTAATGGTGAAACAGAGTCCAGTGTGTTTAGAAGAGCTGCATTCAGTTCATCTGTAAAAGTATCAAGGGGGCCGGAGTATAAAGAGAAGGGTGCAAGATACTAGGCAGACGTTGAGCAAGTGTCGTAACTGTAGAGGCATCAATAGTAGGAGCACCTTGAATGATGGGAACTTACAATTGGTGTCAGGACAGAAGTTTAACTTGGAGTTGTAGATTAACGCAACACTTCCTCCTTTTTTGGATGTACAGGCAATATGAGAGCTTCTGTAGTTAGGAGAGGCTTTGTTTAAAGATAGGAGGTAATTTGGTTGAAGCCAGGTTTCACAGAGCCCCAACATGTCATGACTATGATCTTTAATCAAATTATTGATCAATAAAGTTTTAGTTGATAAAGATCTGATGTTGATGAGACCAATCATCAGTTGCTCAGTACAGTTATCAGAGCGAATTTCACCCTTATGGGTCAGTATAATTGGAATCAAGTTGCTACGATTAATCGTGCATGGCCGAACCGGGTAAAGGGAAGCATGATGACCAAACAATATGTTTTTTATCGGCTACGCAATGCTGCCATAATCAGCTTGAGCAGTACAGCTGTCTGTGAGGTGACAAGAGGATGTTCTATATGGTTAGAAGTAGGAGTAAACTGAAAACAATGGGCAGCCTGGAATGGGAGGGGCCCAGCCTGATAAACTATGCTATCTGGTTCAGCAGACACCATCTTTTCAATATGCCAAGTAGGCTCTAATAGCCTACACCCCGGCTTGCTTCAGTGACGGTTGTCAGTTCTGAGCTAGACAGCAATGTTCTTAGATCAGAGAGAGGCACAAGACCACATAGGGTGAAGGCCATCCCATCTCAGCAAGCGAGGACGACCCCAAAAGGAGGGACAGTTACTTACATAACCTAATCCCTGCTCATCACAGAATGTAGCCAACCATCGGTTTAGGGAAGCTAATCTGCAAAGGAAGTCTACATTCAGTCTTCATTGCAGCAAGGGGTCAGAGACAATTATTCAATGCTGACTCCTCTTTCTGGCGAGATCACAAGTCCTAGCTATGTTGAGCTCAGGAAGGTCCTCAGGAAGGTCCTTGGGAAGTCGAGTTTGAGGAGCTACAGACACTAATCAGTGAAGTGGAGGCTGTGGTAAATCCTTGCCCTCTCACTTACCTCTATATGGACAGTGGAGAGCCCTCACCACTAACACCTGCCCACTTTCTTACAGGACAGAAAATTACAACTCTTCCTCCACAAACTGTCAGTGATTCCAGTGTGCATAAAACGAGCACCACTCAGCTCACCAACAGATGGCGATACCAACAGAGACTGATCAATAACTTGGAATCGCTGGAAAAAGTATTATCTTACGGAGCTGTGTTCTGCACATTGCATAAGTCCAGTGACAAAAGTCATTCCATTTAAAGTTGGCAATCTAGTATTACTGCATGAAGATAAGCAACCTAAACATATGTGGAAAATGGGACGAGTTGAGGAAACTTTCATGGGAAGATGGAAAATTCACTTGAAGAATACATGAAATATCTGAGAGAATACATTTCTTTGTTTTTATTTATTTTGTCTTTATGGTCATATGAGTATTCATACATTCATGTGACATCACTGCAGCACAATATTCTGATAGCCCAGGTCGTCCTGCATTATTACCAGCATTGCCAGGTGTACGATTATCAAATGTTTACAATAATTTAGCCCTCTGTACGAGCAATGCCAAAAGCCCCATAATGTACGATAATTTGATCATTTTGTGACACATAGTATTACTAGTTGTAATCAGTCTAGGCTGTCTTTTTAATTAATTTCCCGACACAGTCAGGATAGTAGAATATGGATCCTACATCTGTGTTTATGCATCTCTTCTCACTTGATGTCTTTCCAGCCAATCAGGCTTGTTGTGATGATGAACGTGTCACGTGAAGTTACTTATTCATGTCCACTTTGCCTAAGGACAAAGTAATTTTCGTTCCTATCTGTCATTGTTTATGGGGGAGCACATTTGTGTAATGACTGTAACCTGAATTACTGTACACTTTATATTTTTGGATTATTTCTGCCCATGTGTGCATTTTCCATTGAAAATATACCATGATTATGTTAATTTAGAACTTTGGCAATGTCCTAATATTAATATAACTTTCCTTTAGAAATCTGTTGATTACACTCATTTCATAGAAACATTTTCTGGCATAACATAATATTTACTATGACAAGCACCAACAGTTGATCATATTATTCTCACCTGATAAAATTCATATTCTGAAAAACACTTTGAGTTCTATATTCATTCTTGATATTGTAACAAATTATAGGTGAGCACATCTGAAAAACACATTCACTATTGATTAAACTGATTCTCATTTTGCATTTAATGATAAACTGCCTTCTAATACATATGCTTCTGCCCCAGCTGTTATCCCAATAATATAGCCTACACATAAATAAGCAAAACAAATTTTATTCATGAAAACATAACATGCATCAAAAGCTTTCAAAGTTACATTCTTGATTGCAAGTCGTTATATCGCATGACAACTGTGGGAAAATAAATATCTAAGAACAAGACCCCTCTCTGAAAGCTGATGGAGGTGCTGAGTTGAGCAGGTCATCCTGGACTGCTCTCTCTTTATGTATTTTACCAATGACAAGAAATGTAAGGATTATTCTGATTATTTTTCAGTGAGTTCAAATATCTGGGTATTATACTAGATCCCACCCTTAGTTTCAAGAAACATAAAAAAGATTAGTCATACACTTAAATATAACCTGGCCAATTTGAGATCTTTTCTCATTTTTCCTACTGTGCGTCATGCTGGACTCACACAAGCAAGACAGCCTTGAAGCCACTTGAGTCACTTTTCAAACAAGCCCTTGGAACTTGATTAAGAAATCCAGACAATATCACCACTGCCATATACTTTTTAGACATAATATGTTAGACTTTGACAACTTCATTTTATGTATTTTGTACTGCTTTTATGTCTACCTGCCCAGGGACTGAAGATGGAAATTAGCTAATGGCTATTATCTGGTGCAATGCATCTTCTCATTAATTGAGATGAATGTTTTTGTACATGGTCCCTGACAAAATAAACATAATAAACAAAACTCTCTCTAAAGTACTGGTTGAAGAAGGGGAGATGGCGACACCAACTCAGGTCATCACAGCCAAACCACTGTTATTTGGCTTCATAGAAAGTGTTTCATGTGTGCTATGGTCTTTAAATGTATTCAACACGAAGGACCATGTGATCCATAAATTCTTCAACTTCACCATCGGTGGCCTCCTGTTCAGCTCCTTTACCACGAGAAGATTATCATCACTTACATTTATTAACAGTGTGTGCATAGGCACCAATCACCTACTTGCATTAACACTATCAGCTTAGTACAGCAATATTTCAGCTGACTTATTAGCTTTCATTAGGCCTACTGGTAGGCATATTTCTAACATAATTTAGATCTCAAAGTGACAAATTTAACCATAGGTTATATTTCAATTAGACTGCCTCATTGATCACCATGATCTTAGATCTTAACGATCTTGGAATTATTCCTCCTTCTCAGTCCTGACCTTGGCTGACTTGGCCTTACTTTCAACCACTGAAATCTATCAGCAAGTTGATCATCCAACATTAACATCACTGTCTTTTCAAGGCCGCCCGGGCTCAATTTTTAAGCTAGAGCGAAACCAGTGATATTATAAGAATCTCAAGATTGCAATTAATCCATTGTTGCCAAATATGTAATACTTGCTTAATGGGAAAGGGTCTAAATATTGCTCCTATGTCGCGGTCCCATTGACCGCAAATACAAAATGACCACACCTTCTCAGGCTGTTATTCGCGGCAAAAAATACACTGTCTTATATTCAGGACAAATGGGTAATTCTTACACAAAATTACAGCATGCCTTCCATCTGAAAGAAGCTTTCTCACTCAAACAAATCATTACTCAAGTAAGGACTTAGCTTACCTCATATTAGCTACCAATTTGACATAGACTGATCACTCCCAAGTCACATGTCTCGGGGTAAATAGCACGATGTATGTGGTTGACGAATTACAAAATTCTATTTCGGTCAATTGGGTTATATTAATTTTGTCTTGTCATAGATATTAGGATCACTCGTATTCATTGTTTGCAGGCGCCATTCTATTCTCTTTGGCTTCACCATCCCCTATTGGCAATAGTATTGCCTCAATCCGGGCATGCAGTGCGCCCCCTAGCTATCTAATGCTGCATTCCATTTGCACTGGGAAGTCAGAGCTTCCGAGTTTGCAAACTCGGGGCAACAGCACAACCCCCGACTTCAGAGAATGTAACGTCATTCCCAGCTCAGAGTTCCACCTTCTGAGGTCAATGGAACACGCAGGAGGTCACACTAAGGTTGGGAGGTCATGTCGAGGTTTTTGGACGCATTTGTGGATGCAAACTAATTTGCGACTAAGACTAGATGCATTCTCATGCATCTAAAAAGATGTTGCGTTTATCAGGGCTGAAGTGCTTCCAGCTCCCTCCCTCTTCCAATGCTTGTGCATTTGAAAATTTCATTGCACACCCTCACTTTTTCGTTCATGCATGAGAGGAGGCCCAATATGCTATGCATTTCGGCCGCGCTGTGAAGCTCTTGACTGTGGCCTTGATAGAGATACAGAGTGAGCACTTCTGAAAAATCCCATTCCTCATTGCCTAACACCATGTGGGGCAGATGATCTTCTTCTACAACATGTGTGACTGTTCTCATGTGTATACCGCCACCTAGAGGCTCTGGTTTACTCTGTAAAGAGGTTACAGATCTCAATCACTTTTTCCACTAAGGCAGTAATGTGGAAAATTCAGTGTTCCAACCACTACTGAATTTCAAATGAGGAAGAAGCAGTGTTGTCTTCTGGGTAGAAAACAGGTGAAGTTTTCTTTGCAGGCATGAGACCATGCATGCAGATAGGATTCTGTTTAAACGGATTAAATAAGGGGACAGGGCAACGCCAGATGTTGTTCCATGGCTTCCTCGCGGCAGAATTTATTCAAATATTCAAATCAATAAAGCCATTTTCTGTCTTTGTTTCATTGTGTCTCAATGTCTCTTTCTTTCAGGAAAGTATAATTTTCACATTCGTATTTCACATATTCCAAAAAGTATAAAAAAATTAAAATATACATACTTCAAATAGGCTAGCTATCAAAAATAAACTCAAAATGACATTATCTTTGTCTTATACTGCATTTCAATAGCTTTCTGAATTAAATTCAATACGGGCTTCAGTTGGTCAGTCCCCCCAGGATGCCACAGTAAAAAATCTCAAATTCCATGGTGGACTTTTTAACCATATAGGTAATTTCTGCTATTTCTTGTACAATTATAAATATACTGCAAAATAAAATGCATTTGTTGTTTAATTGCTTATTCTATGCGCTAAATTCAAGAACTTCATGTCGGCCTGCTGGTAAATCAAGTTTTCAATACATTCAAGTCAGAGTAAAAAGTGACCCATTACTGACATCTAGTGGTGCTTATATGCAACTGCAGAATGCACCAATCACGTGGGGGCTAGCTGCTCTGATTGGCTGGTGAAGTGCCAACCCTAACCAAATCAATACAAATGCCAACAAAATGTACACATTTGTTGTTAGACTTAAATAAAAAATTAAAAAACAAAAAAAACGGGAAGATGTGTGTCTGTGTCAAGTAATCTGGTCAACATTTCTGCGGCTAGTATATAGTAACTACTGCAAGTCTGAAAGTGACTAGCAAAAAGCATTGGCAGCCAAGCAGAAGGGAAATAACAAGAAGGCAACATCTAGCTAAGCATAAATGTTTTATTTTTAGTAGTTAGCTGTGTTAGTATTTATGTTTGGCTTATGTGCTGGTTGGTTGTTTTACTGTACTTTCTCGCTGGTTTGAATAGGCTCTCATATGCAGATCCAGCATCAGTGACAAGGTAAGTTAAGCTATAACAATGAGGTACCATGTACAAAAGCTAACCAGCAAGAGCTAGTGCAAATTAGCATCTTCTTCACTTCTATGAAAATAAACTTCTAAAATATATAATTGGCAAAACTCGAATGTGCAATGTCAAAACAAAAACGTGGAGCTCTTGAAAATAAAATGCACAGGAGCTTAAAATCAAGGACAGAGAAAAAGTCCGGCCCTTGTGAACCTTGTGCACACAAATGGCAATAACTACATCACTACACAAGATTCCTTTACCAGCATTTAGGCTTTACTTTTCGTGATATTTGAGTGCTTTTACATCACACTAACCTGTTGAAACAGATTAAGTAAGGAGACAGGGCAACGGTAGATTTTGTTCCTTGCTTCCTCGCGGTAGAATGACGAGAAGACCAACGTGAGCGCAAAGGACAGTTCCGCAGCATAGCCGAACTCACCGTTGCCACCTACTGACCAACGCGAATATCGCACATAATAATGAAGTCCTTGGAGGATTACAATAATATCAGCAATAATGCTGGGATATAAGATTTCTTTTTAGAAATACAAGGAAACAAAACAAATAAAAACAAAATGTTGTGTGCGTCATATATCTCTATGACCTACTCTAATCATTTGACTTGATTAGAGACAAGTAGTGACAGTTTAAATAAATAAATAAAATAAATTTAAAATTATTTATTTGAATCAGCAGCACACACACATAGGATTAAAATATTACAGAGGTTCAATATGCTTTTAACAATATCCATGGATACAAAAGCATCTTCTCCGCCACACTGCATGGCTCTCTATTACAGCAGATATAGACCAAAATCTTTCTAGCTGTGCTGCCCCTTTTTTTTCAATAGGCCTGCAATCCCATAGACACACACATATGCATGCATGCACACACAAACTTTTTTATGTGTGCTGTTGTTTTTCTAAATGTTTTGTTCAAATGAAATACATAAATGATGAAATGTGTGAAATAAAGGTAGACTACTTAATGAACATTATGATGACTTTGGGCCATGTGCAAAAAAATAAGGATGTTTGTCCTCAGGACGATAAAATTACATCAACATCATGCACAAAAAGCACAGAAGCAGATGTGTTGGCCTGAGGACAACATATAACAGTCTGAGGTCATCATCAGGGAAGCTGCCATGTTAACCTGAGAACAGCATACATTACAATAGTGTAAGGTCATCATCACTGCAACCAACTGTGATGGCCTGGGGACAGTATATATAAAAATAGTCAGGGGTCATTGTTAAAACAAGATGCTGTGCTGGCCTTTGGACAACATATATGATCATTTGAGACCAAGTGTTGTGCTCGTGACTCAAAAAGAGTAATATATTCTTTGTTACTCGTTTCAAAAGTAATATCAGTGCTTTACTTATTACTTTCTGGGAGCAGTAATGTTACATTACTCACTATATAACTTTTTCATTACACCCCCCAGAATTGGCAATTACCTCCTTTCTTACCGTCACAATCCGGTACAACATAGGCTACTTTGCCTGTGCCCCTCAGGGTCAACGGAGGACCCGAATATGGTGCACACTGCCTTGTAATCTAGCAAGGCTTCGTTTCATCAGTCGCTGAACATGACCTCTTTGACTTCTCCTTTGCACTTCACCTCAGGGGAATCCCTGCTGCCATCTTAAGTACCGATCCATTACTATGAAAAACTCAAGTGAACTTTGTGAGATCGACTTGTCGAGTTAATTTTTGATGGGGTAACTGTAATAGTATCACTGAAATTGAGATAGAAATTGGTTACACCACTCATCACTGTGAAAAGTAATATTATTACTGTAACGCGTTACCGCCCAACACTGATCATCACAGCAACAGAGAAGCACCTGTATTAACCTGGGGACAACATATATAATATATAGTCTGGGGAAGTCATTATAGGAAGCTGCTATGATGATGAGCAACGTTCATCATAATAGCTTAAGGTCATCATCGCAGCAGCAGGGAAAACAGCTGTGTTAACGAGGGGACAACAGCCATTATAGTCTGAGGTCCTCATCGCAATTCTGCAGGCAACTGTGATGGGTGAGTCTACATGGTCCTCATTCCAATTCAAAAATCATACATATAGCAGCTTTAACCCAGAAATGAGTGCCTTTGTAATTTGTGTCTGCAGCTCGGTCTCTCTCGAACGCAAGGCTACTATTTTCCATCTACAGATCAAACTATTGAAGAATGTATATGAACATACTCCACATTCATAGAGTAAAACCGATCATGGATTGGGGCTTTAATTATAATTTTTAATGGGTTGAGGACTTTTACTTTTATTGCGGCCCCATATTTTACATCCAGGTGACATCATGAATTTGAGGGTTCTCCCTTCGGTTTCTAGCTTTAGGAGAGAGTGGTGCATGTTCACAAATATTGACTGAACCGTCCTGGGGCACAGGAATACCATATGTGAATTCTTAACGGAAAACATTTCCCTGTATCTACAGGCACTGTGTACTTCCTCCACCACTGCAAAGGCATTAGCGATACTCTAAAGTACATAGCACGCATCTGGCGTAGAATGCAATACTTGCAAAATAGCAGACTTTGCATTCATATAACTGCAGACCAAAGAGATCTAGTAAAATGTACATGCAGACATATGAGGAGCAACTGGCACCCTCCTGTGAGTGTGGTGCAGCAGGACACTTATCTGCCTTAAGGAGGACATATTATGGAAATGGATTTTGCCTAGTCTTTGTATGGATTTTGCAGTCTTCGTGTTATTTGTGCACTGGGGAAAAATGCCATAGGTGGGCTCCTTGCTGTTTGGCCAGGGTTTGAGGTCTTCAGATTTAGAAGCTTAAATAAGCTGTTCAGAATGATTGCCCTTTGTGATGTCCCACAAGCAATAAAGTAGCATTCATTACTCAATTAGCTGTGTTTTTTTGGAGCCAGGGACACTGCCTACTTAATGTACTACCCTGTTTGGAAACATGTTTTACTCTTGGGTGTGAGGTAGGCAGGCAGGGAAGGAAATAATTCATTTAAAATGTGGTATGTAGTACATCCACCAAAAACGGCATGTTCAATACAAAGGAAGAAGAGGTGCTGGAAAATAAATTATAAAAAAATAGATTCAAGATTGTCATATAAAATTGTTGAAAATATACATAATATGTCCCCTTTAAAACGGGGGCAGAATTCCAATCAACACACTATGCATCCATATATATTTGTAGAGAACATTTCCAGGGAGAACATCTTTGCCCTGGAAAAACAAAAGTTAGTATTGTGTATCCAGGGGTGGAAAGTAACAAAGTGTAGCCTGGACGCTTCTGTAATTAGCAACTACAGACCCATTTCAAATCTACCCTTTATAAGTAAAATAATTTAACAACTTTTTAACTTCAAAGACAAATTCCAAGTCTAATATCAAGTATCAAGTCTTTGACCCCATCACAGCACCAAATCAATGACTGGATGTCCCAAACCTTCCTCCAACTAAACAAAGACAAAACTGAGATAATTGTCTTTGGTGCCAAAGAAGAAAAGCTGAAAGTTGGTGCACATCTTGATTCCCTTTCTTTGAAGTCCAAAAACCAAGGCAAAAATCTTGGTGTTATTGACTCAGATCAAACTTCTAACACACACATCAAGCCTTTAACAAAATCGGCCTATTAACATCTTAAAAATATAGCAATATAAAATATAAAAGAATTAAGAGGATACATGTCTAAGCAAGACTTAGAAAAAATAATTCACGCTTTCATTTCCAGTAGGTTAGACTACTGTAATAGTCTTCTCAGGCCTTCCCAAAAAAGCACTTAGGCAGCTACAGCTCATTCAGAATGCTGCTGCTAGAGTTCTAACAAAGTCTAAGAAAGTGGAACATATTACACCAGTTGTCAGGTCTCTGCATTGGCTACCAGTGAGTCATAGAATTGACTTAAAAATACTGTTACTTGTCATTAAATCACTTAATGGTTTAGGGATGTTCCTAGACCTGAACTACACCCCCTATAATAATGAATGGGAATGTAGTTGAGAATGAAACTGCTAACAACAAGGTCTGTGGATTATTTTGAGTAACCGGGTCATGATTTCTGGAAAGAGACATTACTTTTGAGTGCCACAAACAGAGTGCCATTCACCTCCATTGTATTGGAGTGAAGGCAAACATCTCCAAAACTAGGTGAATCACAAGGAAACTACCCCTGTGAACTGCCCCTTAGGTGGTGTGCTATGACTGCAGAGGAGACTGGAGGGATCCCTCTACCAGCTAGCTGATGAATGTTGCACCATCATGACACTGCACAAGCGCACACACACACACTAATGTAAGTGCACGTGTGTTTCTGGGCTGTCTGCAACACTAAGCAGAAGAGGTTTGCCCTCATCATGTGACAGCCTCTGAATCATTGGTTAAACACAGGCACAATGATAGCACATGTGATTGGCTACACTTTCCATCGCCTACACCATTTGTTCACAAGACCAATGCATGACTGTGATGTCTTACCCAACTAGACACGGTTCTCACAAGAAAATATCATTAGCTGTAGATAATAATTTATGAATAATTACCCATACAACTAATATTCAATGAACTGTATTAAAAAACATTCAAGAAGCCTCAAGGAAATCCATAGCATAAGTCTACAAATTATTTACTTGTTTCACCCTGGTGCATAGTTGCAGTTGTTGAATGACAAACATTAAAACCAAACAGGACAGCTAGCAGCCACTGTGTAAATTGTAGTTTTGAACACATTTGTGATTTCCTTAATTGAGAGAGCCTTAGCAATAAGATCAACTTTGTTGGCCTCATCCTGCTCTCTCGAATGACATCTTGCATTGCTCTGCTAACATCACTGTACTAGCATGATGAAATCCCAAATATATATATTCTTTTATTTTACGCTGATTGTCAATAATAAAATCAGAAATGTACACAATATTTCCAAACAATACATATAAATAGTTAAGAGTATCTTAGACATTTTGAAATCACTTCACAAAGACCAACATCACAGTTTTCTCTGGGTTTTCATTCACAATATAAAAGGAGAAAAATGACAGGAACTTCATTTGAAGTTCAAGTGTTTACTGTCAAAAGGTCATCTTTGATCAAAAATGTACATATCGTACACAATATGTTCAAGTTACATACACTTGCAAACAATGACACGCACCAAAAAATGTGCAGTTTTCGATCTGAAAACCCCAACGTCCTGTTTCAGCAGGTGCAGGCCCACAGGTCTTTCTCTGGCCTTTTCTTGTCTGGTATTTTAAACGATTCATAAATTCCCCTGGTGTCCACAGCTGTGGATCTCTTTTGCCTCTTCAGCCTGACGGCCAAGGCCATGACTATGGCTTCCAACTTGTCTTGGTGATACGACACACCCCCAAGACCACCTCCCCTGTCTCTCTCTCCTCCTCTTCCATTTATTCCTTTATTCAGGGGGCTTTTGGCTGAGGTCTCAAACAGCATCATACCATGGGCCTCTGCAAACTTCAGTGCCTGCTCCCGGCTCACCTGGCCAACAGCCGTGACGGCACATGAATCATCACGGAGGTCGCTCTTGTTGCCCACCAGGAACCTGCAGGGAGGAAAGGACAGAGGAGAGGCAGAGAAGGTGTTTGGTGTTTTCACATTTTAATGATTTAAGATGTTTCATTCTAAGATGGTTTTCAACAATTTCACACAGTTCAAAAAGTTGTGTTGAAGGCAAGACAGTGGAATCTACCAACCAACTGCACACAAATGGAATAATGAGATGATTCCTAAAAACCTGTTCCTGATTGTAGAATTAGAAAGCTGAGGGGCACAAATATTACATCCTATTATATCAACCGTAATCAAGTTAATTCAAAACGTTTTTTTTTGCAGCAGCATCTGGAATGTTCACCATGAAATCCTACAATAAAACTTTGTGCTGAACCAGATGTGTCTTTACTATAAGACGTTCATATTAGTGATAGACTGGTTAATCAGACCGACATAATTGGCATCAGCCGATAACCGCGTCCACATGGCCGATTAACAAAATTGTTAGCACTCTCTCTCTCGTGTCAATCCCGCAAATGTCAACCGATCTAAAACATTTTATTATTTTTTTTTTCAAATTTATTTTGTTTGATACATTTGTTGATTAAAAAAACATAACTAGAGTGCAAATCTACTAAAGAAATGTTTTTTTCCAATATTATGAAATTGTTGTATTTTATCAGATGAAAAAAAAACAAATAATCGGCATTATATCGGCCATGGGCTGCCCTGCTCTCCAAATATTGGCATCGGCATCAGCCATTGAAAAACCCATATTGGTCGACCACTAGTTCATACAATCATGGACAAAAATATTGGCACCCCCGCACTTCTGTCAGATAATACACCACATCTCCCAGAAAATTGTTGCAATTACAAATGCTTTGGTATTCACATGTTTATTTATTCTGTTTGCATTGGTACAACACAAAAAAGTTAGTCAGTCACAAAATCTGCTGTGAATATTCATTATCCCTAGAGGAACAACCCTATTGATTTTGGTCATTCCATAACCTTTTCTCTAGCGCCACCATCAGGCCAAACTGACAAGATATCTTTACCTTTCCTCTAGTGGCAGCATAATGCCATAATGTCAAATGGCATGCTTAATGCCTAAACATGCATAATGTGCAATCCCCAATGCCCAATGCATAATACCATAATGCTTAATGTTATAATGCACAATGCTTATGCTTCAGTGCCCCAATGCTTTGACCCCTGCAATGGCCGCATGCGGCTATATTTTTATTTTATTTTTGTGTGTGGGAACACACCAAAAACCAGCCACCAGCCAGGTGGTAAAGAAGGCCCAACAACGCCTCTACCACCTCAGGAGGCTGAAAATATTTGGCATGGGGTCACACATCCTGAGGGCTTTCTACAGAGGCACCACGGAGAGTATACTGACGGTATTGTACACATTATATTGTATGGTACACTGTAAATATATTATACCTCGTGCATACTACACGGTTGAGGAGCGAAGGAAAACTAGCATCTCACGTTTTCTGAATGTATGTACATTTTTAAAACTGTGACAATAAAA
>OMKL01048641.1:0-15199 GCA_900302295.1 Parasudis fraserbrunneri
GGGCTTGCCTGCCAGCCTCCGGTCGAAGCCCTGCCAGAGGAGGTTGAGTCACACTGAGTCATCAGCTTTGCTGTCTTCCGTCCAAGCACTGAGAACACAACAATAATATGAACCCAGTCACAGTCGAAGAGTCGAAGAGAAGAGTGAAACAATCAGGGGGTTGGAAAGGTTACAGTGGAGACATGGTAGATTTAGGGAGAGGGTTATCCGGAGGAAATTGTGCCATAAATTATGGCAAAATGCACTTTAAGTGTTCAATTCAAGTGTTTGAATCCAAGGCTTAATAATAGACACATTGAGTGCATTGACATGGGCATTAATATTCCGGATACTAGCTAATATCCCAGTTGAGTGGGTTTACATGCACATTAATATTCTGGATACTAGCAAATGTCCCAGTTAAGGTCCTAGACGGGATAAGGTGTTAATATGCATTAGGGATATAGGTGTTAATATGCATTAGGAATAAGGTGTTAATATGCGTTAGGGATAAGGTGTTAATATGCGTTAGGGATAAGGTGTTAATATACATTAGGAATAATGTGTTAATATGCATTAAGGATAAGGTGTTAATATGCATTTGGGGATGACCGCGGATATTGGCTGGAAAGGTTAACCAGGAAAGGGGCTAAGTACTACTCCAAAGTTGAGCAATATTTTGACGGGAACAAATACTGCAATATTTTATATCCAAAGCTTAGCAATATTTTGGCAGGCTAAATTTATGCTAACTCCATTTTTATTTAGGCTAGGTGCAAGCTTTTATGAAATAGAATAATCACAAAGATCTGATCAGAGTTGTCATTCAAGTTCGAGTTGGCTATAAGTTAATTCACTGAGACAGTGGAATGCCTGAATGCACTTCTTAAAATTATTATTAATTTTATGTATGTTTTGAGGAGTTATTTATTTTCATGTCTATTTAAAATGTCCATTTTGTTCAAAGCCCTAGTGCCTGCTAGAAACTCCATGCACTTAGAAATGTATTGTTAAAATGTTATGTTTCATGACTTATTATATTAACCATATGTTCATTTAAAGGCAGCTTTGTGTTAGGGTTTCTGTTACTATACATTTTGACAATAACATTTTCACATTTACTGCAATGAAATATCTGCCCTAAATATCGTGTATCGATCTCCTTCATTTAGTAATAATTCTTATCGGCCCTGAAAAAACATATCGGTCGAACCCTAATGTGCATTTTCACACACACTGATTACCAATATGCACGTATACATGAATAAATGGAATACTCTGGTGTTTGTGGCACAGACCACAATATCTGACACTAAATGGGATACAGTCTTTACATGCCTCAGTATCCCGGCTAATGTGCTCATATTCGGGATGTGAACGTGTCAAGGCTATCAGAATAACAGTCTGTATGTAAACACCCATTAATGCCATGTGACTGATGATGACTTCACCATCTGTGCACCATCCGATAAGTAGACGCATTAACTGCAGTGTCGTCATTTATTGCACCGTTTTGATTTAGCCCTCTTGCTACATTAGATTAGTGTTAGTCACATCTTGATGCAGTAATCGTCACCGTGGTGGACATGGGAGGTGGAAAGGCCAAAGTCCCGCTGGCTATTCATATCCACATCAGTGTGTTACAAGTCGGACCGTTGGCTAGTCATAGCAGTACGCTGCTATTCAAACTCACACTTTTGTCACTGTTGTCTCACTTGACCACCTGTTTACGTTATCGAGTAAGGCCAGGAAAACAATCAAAAAAAAATCTATATCGAATAGTTTCATTTGAATCAAATCGATTCTTAAAGTCCCAAGATCGATCTTTTAATCTGTGCCTTTTTTCAGTGGATGTGTGAAGATTTTTGCTAAATATTATTTCTAGCATGCCTCCCATCCTGCTAAACTACTACAGAAACTCAGTTGATCAAATTACATCTTTTGACAACAATGGCAGGTGCTAGCCCCCTGAAACCAGCGCCATCAAGACTAATTGAATCGGTATCAAATTGAATTGGGACATTATGAATAGAAGTCAAATCGAGTAATCGGTGCAGATACCCAGCGCTGCAAGTTTTGTTGTGACGGACATTTGGCCGGACTGAATGTGAAACCAGCTTTGGCTTTATAGCTCAACATGTCAAACAGGCTCTGTGGCTGTCCAGGTGTGGTCTGTGATCCGTTGTGATCAGCTTGGCAGATTCCTAAAGACTTACTAGCAATTAGACAAATCAGATTGTTGTGTAACACAAAGGTGCTTGTGATTACAAACTATTTATTATGAAAAACATAAGCAGATGCGCACAATAGCACGCTGCTCCAAGACATTTAATGGTACCAACACAACACAACTCCTTTACAAACTGTTTATTACCTAAAGAATAAGTGACCTTTTTATAGTTACAAGTGATTCTGAATACACAGCCCTCTTATTTTCTCTATCTTGTCCTAGGTATGTGTTGACAATGTACTGAAGACCATGAAGGAGAATGCCAATAAAGCCAGCAGTATCCTACTCACTGCCATACCCCAGATCTGTCAGATGGACTGGACCGAGACCACAAAGGCCTTGAAGGTAAGCTGTCATTACATAGAAGATTCCATTCCACTCGATGCCATAAATTAGACACTGCTTGTGAAACATTGACCTTATTCGCGTTGTTTCTAGGCAACAAGGACGCTGCTAGCTTGCTGCTTTTGTAATTCCACTTCCCATGTGCGCATGACATGGTATCTAGTAAGGGATATATTGGCATTCGATGTCCGTGGATTTTGAACGAAAACCTTGTATCTTTGTTACAAGGGGAATGAGCTAGATAAGCAGTTGTGTCCGTATACATGTATTATTCATTAGGTTTGGCAATATCCACACTAGCTAGCATCTTTGCCATGATGTTCAGCAACCAGAAATGGAAGTACAATGATAAAAGTGAATACATTTCAGCTGGTTTTCATGAACTGAGACAACACTTACTGTGTCTCATACTCTCTTCACTATTGCTTGCACCACCTTTGCCAGTCACTCGTAAAAAAAAATGTAAAAAAATTCAATAAACAAATAAAATAATAATAATACAATGATTTGCCGGAGCACCTTTCAGACAATGCCGTTCCTTTTCTGAAGGTGATATTTCCCAGACGGTCATTTGGTTATATATACAAATGAAAATGAAAGGCAAATATCCTGCGCGGTCCCAGCAGTAAACGGTGATATAAAGTTCAACCTCAACTGGAATGTTGCTGATAGGAGGGTGACTCAGCGACGGGGCACTATGCTGTGCAGTACATTCGTTTGCTGTAGAATTATTTACTGAGAGCGTTGATATTATGCAATGGTAATGGTACTATCCCATGTTTATAACACTGTTTAAGGACATAATACTGTATGTCTATTTGAGTTTGGACACATGGCACCATCTCTCAAATCAAATATTTTATTTTATTAAAAAGGACAGAATATTTTTACATGCCCTCAAACTATTTTTAGATTGCAATAACCCAAGTAGTTCAGTTATATTTAATGGTATATTTAATATTTTATTTGTTTTAAAAGATAACACTGGTATAATTTTACTTGTGGCTAAAATTTTCCAGCATCAGAGTGGACTCGTCTAACTATATTAATCATAAACTATGATTAATATGCCTCCTTTCTCCATTTCTCGTCGGTTGCATTATAACACTGATATTGACATTTTAAACTAATGACGAATGATATCCCCCAACGACTGGGGATTCACCCCGACCGCCACCGCCACAGCAGATCCTACGTGTAAACACGATAACTCGGAATAGCTTTCATTCTAATTTTTTTCAAATTTGCAGTGCACATTCATGATTCTGGTGACCCCGTGACCTTTCCTCTAGTACCACCATCAGGCCAGATTTTCATTTTTCACAATTGTGTATCTCCTGATCCGTTTGTCATACAATCATGAAACTGATATCCAGAGATGCCTCTCCTCACGGACAACAAATTTGCCCCAAGGACCTATGAAGTCCACCATATTGGATTTTCTGCCATTTCTTAATGAAGTTTTCTGTTTATATATATTCTATTGTGTTATTACTTATTGCTTTTTGTATTCTTTTATGCCGTGAGAGTGAGCAAAGAGTACGCATTCCATTGTACTTTTGTAAAAGTGTGAATCTTGAATGGAAATGAAGCAATGGACATAAACCAGGATATCTGTAAAAACATCAACCAGTGAAACATTCCTCATGCAGATAATGAGGTGTGGATGGTTAAATTAACAGGACAATGAGGTTGAGTCCTTTCAGGTGATCTATAGTATCACAGTCACACTCCTACTGATTATTTTTACAACTGGAAATACATGGGCTGTCTAAAACAGTTCAAAACAGACTTATATGGTTCTTCGTTGCAAGGGTTAACACCCCTCAAAACATTTAACACAAATAGAGTGCAGTATCATAAGTGTGTAATAATATAAGGAAATGTGAAATATCTTAAAAATAAGATTTTGCACGTCTTAAATCAGTGTTTCAATAACTTAGATATGTGCGTAACAAGTGAGTGGAAAATGGAAATAAAATCTGAATTTGTCTTAGTATGGTCTTATTTAAGTAATTATCCAAAGGCACCATAATAAACAGACTAATAATAAAGTAAATAACAAATATGTACTTTTGAACTTAGAGGTGCTCTTATGCTATCATATAACAATTAATTAATTCGCACATTGGCGTGCAAAGAGGAAGCTGGCCTGAACAATAAAGAGAAGCCAGCAGAAGAGTTGTGCCGATTTCAACATCAGAACCACAAAACGAATCGCCTTATTCAACTTCACAGAAACTTCACAGAAACTCATACAGAAAATCAAATAAAAGTGTTTAATGGACAAGACTGCATCTGGCCCACAACAATGTCCTTTTTGAAAGTATGGTCAGGGCAGATGGGATTAATTAAGGACAAATGGGATTCTGAGGTGGACAGCAGAGTATTCTGAATAAAGGAAGTATATATTTAGAATTCACAACCACCGTTTTGACTCTGATGCTGTCAATGAGCCTAAAGTAAAATGTAGCACTGTAAACATGAGGCTGTTCAAGCTATCTTTTCCCCTTTGAAGTAATTCCAGGACGGTATTACTTTTCCTCAAGAGCCATGCACAGATATTGCAACTGCATGTCATTCTTAAAGAAAATAATCTCCTGTATTATTTTTTACCCCTTTTGTGTTACAGTCAACAGCACAATCTTCCGTAATGCTACCAAAACACTGAGCCTAGTGGACACTCGGGAGCGGTGCACCTCCCAGACCCATCAACATCACCACCACCAACACCAAGGACATTGGATTCCACCGTCTCTACCTGTGGATTTGTCATCATCAGTCAATCACAAGAAAGTGCCTGATACACATTATGCATGCTTTCTCAGCCTTCAGCTGGAATTTCACGGTGCGTTTCCTTTTGCCTTGGAATACAGACAAAACCCATTTATGTTAAACGGATACATTACACCTTTCACAGTAGTAGACTACTTCCATCAACATTTTCACTAGGACTGTCCTCGAGGAAAATTCTTAGTCGACTAATAGTCATAGGACTTTGTTGATCAATTGATTTAATTGACAAATCCGTAAAATTGTGTTTGCCACAGGCAATCGTGCAGAAGGACCTAGTGCTTACCAGATTATGTGTTCATCATTTTTCTTAAAAACTAAAAAACAAACAAAAACAAAAACCACATTCAGCATGGAAAAAAACAAACAAACGTATAAACAAGAAAATTCGACTAATAGACAGTCTTGGTGGACTGAGATCAAACCGACCAAACGGGACGGCCCTAATTCCCCCCAAAGCATGTGTCCTCTGGGAGCTTTTAGTCCAGTCACATTTTTCAAGACGCCAAACATTTTATCTGATCAACAAAGGATTTGAAGTCCTCTTGAGATTATATAATAAAAAATATTATTTTCGTGAATTTATATATTTTCGTGGTTTGTAAACATCTGTCTCTTTATGGCTCTTACCTTTGCACAGCATAAATTGAAAGAATATTCAAGGGTTGAAGAGGTAACTTCCAACTTAAACACAATAATACTTAGTTGCTCCCTTTACTACAGTTGGTGTTTAAGTGCTCTTAAGTAGCATGTAATGACTAACAGTTAGACTCATTTGCATGATTTATTTGACAAAACTCTTAATATTTATTCATGTGCTTTAACAAATGGACCAGGATTGTGCTGAGCCTCATCTCTATTAATATTTAGCACATGCCTATATTTGGCTGCCTGACTATGAATGTTTCAAGTGGTTTTTTTTTTGTAACACTTCCTCTCATTTGATTATGGACTTATTAATGTTTTGTTTTGATAGTTTTCCATGGATCCCAAAAGGCATTTCCACTATAAATCAACATGGTTGGGCAGCCATGTACTTGCCAAACTCATTTCAGAACTGGCTGAGTCAGCAGATGAATTGTAATTTCTTTTTTCTTTTTTTTTTCTTTTTTTTCTTGTTTCAAGTTAAAAATATATATATGTTTGTCCTAGAGAGGGGAGGTGTTTTTTCATACTATGAAGGGATTTTTAAAAGTCAGTGATGACAACATAGCCTATGTATGTGCTGTACGGTGAACCTGTGCATTTAAACTGTCATTGGATTAGTTCCTTCCTGTCACTATCTGTAGATATTTTCTGATGTGCTGCATCTAGAATGCTATCACTGTGCAGTATCTATCGTGGTTCTTTTCTGTTAGCTCAACTGAAAAATTGGAACAGATTAGTGGTATAAAAGTAAATAAAGATTGCAATTTATCCAAGCATCTTCTTGTGTCTAATTCTTTTTATAGCCAGTAATAGTTATGGTCTATGATTTCAATACATTGATGAAGCTGTAAGCTATAGCCCAGAAAGGGGGATTAAAAAAAAGTGTGAGTACTTTTTTCATTCTGTGTTTCTGTGGGGAGATAAATGCTTGTCTTTACAATGTTGAAAATCATAACTTTCTTGGATGTTGCCTTTTCAAAATGATGACATGATCATTTGAGGTTGGTTCTGGGAGTGGTATAGGTATGAAGCAAGTTAAGCCAGTGTTAAGGGTATGTTCAGACACTACTGTGTAATGATGCCGTTTTGTAAAATTGGCTTGGTTCCATGTGAATACCGCGAGGCGATCTGAGCCTGGAACTAGGGGCTCATTCAGGTCCAATTAACCCCAATGACATGTGGCTGACGACAGCAATGGAAAACAATCGGATGGCTGACATAGGGCTGCATGCCACTAGGAAGTAGGAACCACTGGAAAAATCGTAAGAAGTGGTGTTGAAGACATTGCTCACTTTGTTTAAAAAGCCTATCTGATTTGTCACAAACTGGGAGTCATTTCAATGTATACAAAGAGCACTGACACGATGTTTTGGTTTTTGAGATAGGCCTACTGAAAGTAGACATCGTTAGAAATGCATAACATCCCTCTGAAAAAGCATATAACATCTTCCAAACAACTGTCTACCATTTCACAACATTATTAAATATATGTAGAAGCACTAAAATGTTTTTGTTGTTTTTCCCCCTAGAGACATGGTAGCACAGACACCATTGACTTCCACTAGCATTGCTAACAAATGCTAGCAATTTATACTTCCAATATTTCAAAAACCAAAACGGTGCTTTTTTAATGGATTTAAATGACTCCTATCTTGTGTGACAAAGCAGATATGTATTTTAAACAAAGTGAACTGTTCCTGTAATGTCAGTTGATCAATATTTTGAGTTACACAGAATAGCTGTAGATTAGGCTTCTACTGCGAGGCGCTTTGATGAGGGGCTGACGTGTTTTGCAATCAAATATTTTTCTCTAAAATGTGGAGAAGAGGATTTATTTTTATTTATTTTTTTTTAAATCATTTTGACAGTCATATTGACAATCATCAGCATACTGTCGTGAACACTATTCTTAATTGGTTTTGAACATCAGCTATGAAGAAAAATCTTTGTTCATAGCAAATAGTAGGCTTTATCTATATCTTGCAGCAGATTTGAGTGCAACTATCTTATACAAATACTTATGTCAAATGGACTACATTTGGGGTTGGCCAACACAGACTAAACATGAGAGCAGTGGTCCCATCCATTCCTGTAGGCCTACATTACACTGTAGAACTATATCATGTAGGCTACCACCTCTTTTGCAATCATTTTACAAAACATTTCTCAATTAGCAAAATAGCAGTAGGATATTAGGGGAGGTTTTATTTGGTATGTAGCCAACTGGGTCATACTTTAGAGGCAGATGTGGGATTTCTTTTGTGACATGGGCTGGCGTAGATCAGTTCCAGAAAAAAAGGTTCGAAGATACAATTTAGAACTAATTCTGACGCATTCACATATTCTGTCAACCCAATCTTTAAAACTCCTCTGTGACCCTTCTGGTGAAAAATCATTTTCAATAAAATTTGAACACTAGCCTATAGGGCCTCCTGCAGCTTATTGGCCTGCTATCTTGAAGGAATGAGTGGGAAGTTGTGTGGGAGAATAGGCTAGGCTACCGTAGGGGTTGAATGATCTATGATTACCTTAACTCACTCCTGTTTCTTTTTTGTTTCTTTTGTTTTTGTTTTTTTGCAATGACCCATAGCAGTGATGACCTACTTGTAATTGTAGGTTATGTGCAAGATCGTATTTGCATTTTAACGGCCACTTAAGGAAAGTAGGCTATGTATTCCTATGATTGAAATACTGAAGTAGGCGTGTGCTACAATACTGCATTAAAGCCACTTTATTAACACGCTCCTGTGAAATGAAGGAGGTGGTGTAGCCTAGCCGATATGACATTTTGTACCAATGTCCCAAAGTTATTTGTGGCGATTGTCGACTGTCTGGCGCTAGTTGATAAGGAACACTAGTCCAGGGCGTATCTCGTCTGTGACCACATCGGTTTGTTTATTCTTTCTTTTGTGTACAAAACAATATTGTAAGAACAGCATGTTTTGATCCCAAATAGTTCTAAAATTAGTGTCTTCGCAGTTCAAATGTGAGAGGAATAAGTAGGCTAATATGCACGACACTGAATAAAATAATAAATGTAGCCTATACCTCAGATATGATCTGGCATCATTAATGGTGTTCTTAAAATTTTGAAGGAGACGCCCACATTGCTATCTCAGACTGTATGGTATGAGTAAGGTTATGTTTAACCTTGTGACGTGTTTTAAAGATCATTAGGCTATTTTTCCAATTAAAGAAATACCTACCAAAGTCGAATCTATATAGACCCAATTCTAATTTTGAGAAGGTCAGGCTTTACAAACACTCCATTATAGGGAATATTATGTGACTCTCAGAAGCCATAAAAATCTGTTCATAAAAACATTCGATGAGGGAGAAGTGGGTTAACAGTCAGACCTTCTTAAGGCTAAGTCTACTTAAAATCGATTTCTGCCTGCAGTTGTTTGAACCAACAACAATTCATTGATATGCCTACAATTATTCTACAGGCTCTTCATTTCTTAATGCAGCCCAAAATATTAATTTGGTTAGTTTAGCCTATTTAATATTATATGCCAAACTGGCATTAGGCAATCCATGCTACAGTTTTGAGATACTATATTTTAAACAACTTTGAAATGTAGGCCATGCTGGATAACCTCCAGCTTCGCTCCAGTCAACGCCTTTCATTCGGTTACATTAAAACGACACATTTTTAGCATATCAAGTCACATTTTATTAAAGTGCATTAACAGGCACGTCCACGTTTAGTTGTGTCAAATCTGTACGTGAAATGCGACTCAAGGCACATCCAACGTAACTAAAACGTAGCCTAAAAGATGCTACTTGTATGATCCATAAATTCGGCCTGAAGAATATGATAAACACCAGCAAAAAGGCATCAAATAGGCCTGTTTGAATAGGCCTCTTGCACCAACGAATATTACATGTGTCTTTGAGGCTGTTTAGGAGCTAAAGCAAGCAATTTGAAATAAAATATTCCCTTGCGAAAAAGTATCATGGTATTTCCAAAACAAGTAGGCTATCGTGGTATTTCCTAAATGGTATATAATTTTTTGGTCACTTCGATGACGGTAGTGACCAAAAAATGATGGAAATACCATCAGTATCATGGTTTAAATTGGATTGTACCATGGTATTATTTAAGTGCAAAAGTGATACATAACTTTTACCATAGTACCATGGTAATTTTTTTAGACAATGACCGGTACCATGGTAAAACTGAAATTACCATCATACTACCATGCTACTATTTCGTAAGGGTTGACACGTTGAGAATCACACTAATAAATAAGATATGGGATAATAAATAGTACATATTCGATTAAAACGTAATAATAACCGTTGTTTTGTTAAAAATAAGGGTTTGATTTACTAAAACAAAAGCCTTCATTCAAAGAGGCTGTATGCCAATATTTTACCAAAAGAATCCCTGTCACAAAACAAAAGAAGAAAAAAGCCTATATCCCATTGTTTACAAAGACTCCAGAAATGCCACCACATCAGTGTGTCCATTGTCTCTCGCCAAATCAATAGGCCGATAGTTTCTGCTGTCCCGGGCGTTTGTATCAGCGAAGTAATGCACTAGAATCTGTACAGTATCCAAAAAACCCATCCTTGCTGCGTCGTGGAGTGGCGTTGTCCCCGTGTGTCTGTCGGTGACGTTCGGATCCGCTCCTCGCTCAAGTAACAGCTGCGCAACCGGTGAACTCCCCATCATCATCACCTTTATGTGAATAATGACGAGTTAGTGTGTTAGCTAATTGACAGCAGGGAAATTGTGTGGTCTAGCCTACGTTTTTATTTATAACTTTGAATGGATAGGTATATGGTTATTAATCATCTGCTTGTACCTAAGCGCACAAAAAAATCTGCAGTAGGCAAATGAATGACATTGGACAAAGAAGTGATTGTGTAGCTTAAGGTAACATTAAGATACTACAATTAATTGCATATAGGCTATGATGTAATAATTGTGTTAGGCCTAAGGACAGCTATGAGGCATGATGCACTTGGAAAGCTGTAGGTACCTATAGCCCTTTTTTTCCAGCTGACGGCAAAAAGCCTAGGGCTATTTGACAGCTACCTAGATGAAGAGTAAGCATGGAAATATTGGTCAATAATAGACCTATTTGCCATTTAGTTATTGATGAAAAACACTAACTTGAAAACCAAGGCCACAACCTTCTAGAAGTCTATTAGGTTTTTTGGGTGTGACCTGTTTAGAAGAACCATTTTACGCGTGCATAAAACTGGACAATTTCAACGTGTTTCGTTGAATAATATTAAATATATATAAACACAAATAACAAAAAATCAGTGTTTAAAATCATGAAATACAACTTCAAAAAAGCGTAGGCCTACTCCAAAGCACAATCATGCACGAACTTAAGACATAATTTGGCACAAGATGCGCACATAAGTCTAATACTATTATGCCTGGCTCTTTACGTTATTTAACACACAACTATATTATTATTATTATGCGCCATATAGGATGCATTACTATTAATGGTGTTTGTGGGGAAAGGGGTCTTAGCTTGGCTACATCTTTACATAAAGTCTATTTCTAAGTCGATCATTTCCAAAACATCGTAATTTGCTCGCTGGGATGAGGATGAGATCGCTCTTATTAGACTGACCTGCAGCGGTGTCCGTCCAAAGCTATTCACACCGTTGACATTGACCCCGTTTTCGAGAAGATGTCCCACACCTCTGGTGTTGCCAGTCGCTGCTGCCGAAGCTAGATCATCCTCAAGAGTCATTGTCATGAGCAAAAACAACCTATGTCGTTTGTCTCTGCAATAACAGATTCCTTTATGACAGGTAGATTTGAAAAACGGAATAGGCTGATAACCGCGCACGACAATGCACGCAAAATGATGTTTGTTCCAAAATCGCTTTTATGTCGGATAGTTCTTCATCAGTCCACGTTCAAGCAATTCGGACCTCTAAAGTAGCTGAAACTACCGGTAATACGCGCGTCGTCACCGGACGGTGTGTGTCTGGGCTTGCCTGTGTTTTGAATGGGTGACGTATTTTATGCTGCAGTACTGCTAATACGCGCATGCTCTCTAATCTCGTTTCAGGAACTGGCTTTTGACAGCGGCTAGGAACGCCAGTGGAATCTCCGTCATGGCAGCAACAATTGACCACATGATCTTTTCCGGTTTAGCAGTTTTGCCTTCAAAATAAGAGCGCGAAAATGGCCAATAAGCCGTTCTTTAAAACATGAATAACACTTAATTCTACGAGGCAAGCCACGAAACACCAGTTTGGCATTAAATATGAAGTATTTTCCTATCTATCGAGTTTGATTTTAAGCAATGCTGTATTTCTTTGAATTGAGATTTTTTATTTTGAAGAATTTTGACCGGAAACCCAAACGATTCTGTTGGTCTCTTGACAGCCGCTAGTGGGACGCTTCACTGTAAAGCACAGGCAGATCGTTACACACAGCAGAAAATCGATTCTTACATTTTGAGTCATTAGACATGAACATCAACCAGCTACATAACGTCACCACCTTTGTTTTGGAGTCATGGGATCGCTTTGAAGCAACAGGCAATTTATTTTCGCTTGTAGCGCTGCATGCGTTCTGGCAGCCGCATTTTGCTGGTCGAATTTGGGTTGGAATTTGTGGACATTATTGATCATACTACACCACAGTAGGCTACATGACAATGACAAAATGAGGAAGCTTAAGTTGTGCCGGGCAGGGCTGTGCGCAGAAATGTCATCTACAGGCGTTGAGACACAGGGGGATTATTTTGACAGTATAGCCTACGTGCTTAGACCCAGAGGTCTTGAAGTTTTGGTCTTGTAATGCGACTCTGGCAATATTTCTTATCATTTGGCGTGAAAGGTGGTTTAGCATCCTAGCCAACAGACTAATGTGTAGACCAGCTATTTCAACCAGACCTGCACAAAATGGCCTGTATAGCCCACTTTTTACATGACCTTAATGTATTTTCATGTAGATATGTTGAAAGACGCGCGCGTTAAAAGGAGTCCCCGCCCCAGCTTGCAGCCTGTCCCAAAGTCAAGTTCCTTTGTCAATTTGCTTATAATCTCATTTTTCTTGATTTAAGTAAGTTAAGAAAAATTATACAAAGGGCAATGGGCTATACTCAACAGGAGGTTTCCAACAGGATTCACAATATGACTCAGCGTCAAAAATCTATTACAATGTTTTCTGTTCTGACAAGGAGAGGTTCTTATGAACCATGTGGAGAGAGTGTTGTCTGTCTGTCTTGCCCTGTAAGTTGTCTTGTGTAGCCATCACCGCCATACAGTGAGGTATATGGTCAAAAGTGGGCTAAATCAGGCAAGGCAAGTTTATTTGTATAGCACATTTCATACACAGAGGCAATTCAAAGTGATCTACATAAAACAGATAAAACAGCACAAAAAATAAAAAGATTAAAAAGCATGAAAGACAAAAAAAAGTATAAAAGTAAGTGCCTTTTTTGAGTTAGAGTGTAATTATTAGCAGTGATTACGTTTCAATTAAAGGCAGAGGTGAACATAAAGGTTTTAAGCCTGTTTTCGAAAGTTTCCAGAGTTGGGGCTGATCTAAGCTCTTCCAGAAGTTTATTCCAACTATGTGTAGCATAATAACTAAATGCTGCTTCACCATGTTTTGTTTTTTATCCTAGGAACAGTTAGCAGACTGGTCCCTGATGACTTGAGAAGTCGAGAGGGTTCATAAGATGGAAGCAAGTCAGAGAAGTATTTTGGCCCTAAACCATTAAGTGATTTATAGACAAGTAACAGTATATTGAAGTTAATTATATCACAAACTGGTAGCCCATGCAGAGACCTGAGAACTGGAGTAACATGTTCCGCTTTCTTAGTCTTTGTTAGAACTGAGAAAAGACGATTGCAGCATAGACTAACCTACTGGAAATGAAAGTGTGAATTCGTTTTTCTAGGTCTTGTTTGGACATGTATCCTCTAATTCGTGCTATATTTTTAAGATGATAATAGGCCGATTTTTTTATTGACTTGATGTGGGTGTTAACATTTAGATCTGAGTCAATAATAACACCAAGATTTCTGAAATTAGGATTTATTTAAAAACCTGATACAGTCATTAGACTGTGGGTTTTATTCAACATTAAGAATATTATATTTTAAGAATTTGTGATGATAGCACCTTGTGCTTGTCCATGTATCTAAATATGCCTGCCTGTGTGTGTGTGTGTGTGTGTGTGTGTGTGTGTGTGTGTGTGTGTGTGTGTGTGTGTGTGTGTGTGTGTGTGTGTGTCAGGGTTGGGATCAATTCGCATTCAGTCAATTAAAAATGTAACTAGAAATTGCAGTGCTCTTGCTGATGATAGAACATCCATTCTAATATACTTGTCAATAGGTTGGATAGTACTTTTCATGCAAGTTTTTCAATAATCTAATTTGAAAGAAAATCCACATCCTGAATTTGTTGAATTGAAAGTGAATTTGCCGAAAAATGCAATTTAAATCTCCAAATGTCAAAGGTTTTTGATACCAAATCACAGCATGAATCTTCTATGGTGTCTTAAGGTCTTGGTGTCTTAATGTGGTATTTTGGAGGGATTTATGACCGTTTACCAATTCTCGAATGGTCAAATATGGTAACATTTTGCACCAAATCTGTGTAACAAATGGTATCAACCCAAAAATTGCTGCAACAACCCATGAGACATAATTGAGCATGGGAATGGCCATCATATGCTTCAATCATAATGTTCTAAGTCCTTATACACTCTAAACTTTCAAAATTTGAATGACCGCCTAACCAAAACACACTGTTTATGACAGATTTATGACTAAACACACATGTGGCATCTACTGTTGACCTGCTATCTCCCCCTAAAGACCCCCTGTCCCCCCCTACAAAAGACAAAAATCCTTCTATGTGGGTCTTAAATATACATACTGGAAAGGTATGATCTGTTTGAATGCCATTAAATTGCATCCTTCCTAACTTTCTTTCTCAAAGAAATCGCTGACATAATGTGCCTGATTTGGTCTAAAAACAACTGACAGACGACATTACTTTCATGAAAACATGTCAAATCTGTGATTTCTTCATGGAATAATGTGTTTCAGTAGAATTTACACAGATCTGATGTTATGAGTACAGTGTGTAATTATGGATGCTGGCGGCAACGTCGGGGTGGGAATAGTGTGTGTTGGTGGGGTGAGTGTCCTTTTTTTTAGCTTGAGCCCCTGCCACCTAAAATGTCTGTGCACATCCCTGAC
>OMKL01048642.1:0-15621 GCA_900302295.1 Parasudis fraserbrunneri
TTTTTTTTCTTCTTCATTTGCTTCAGGTGCCTGCCCATGACTGGGTTAGCGGGAACTGTGACTCGGGAAAGTGTGATAAATGCCAGAAGAAGATTAAGAGCTACCAGGGTTTAACGGGCAAGCACTGTGTGTGGTGCCACGCTTTGGTGAGGAAGAATCTTCTGTCTTCGACCGGCCTTTAGGAATCACTAGTTTCCTCGTGTAGAGCTGCTGCTAATGATTATTTAAGTAATTGATTCATCCAACGATTATTTTATTGATTAATCTGTGCATCTAAACGATTAATTTTCATTTTAAAAAAAAAACCTGAACATTTAACATTTTCATTTACCAAGCCCTGCTTGGTATTGCACTTTGTGAGAGTTTAGTAACTTATTATACAGTACATTTCTCCAGACTTCTCTTGGCAAAGCCTGAGGTTTGGCCAGCAAAAACAACCCCTCCACTATCCCCACTCAACTCCAACATCTTCTTCTTCTTCTTCTTCTTCTTCTTCTTCTTCTTCTTCTTCTTCTTCTTCTTCTTCTTCTTCTTCTTCTTCTTCTTCTTTTGTATTTTCATCAGACAAGACACTATGAAATGTTTAACTATCACTTATGAAATGTTTCAAAGCGTAGATGCAATAATTTTGAATTGATTATTTTTGTAATCGATTTATTCTATTCAGATGATTAGTCGTGACAGCCCTACTGATACAGCATGTGTGATCATTCTGATGTTTTTTATTCGACATTACTTTTTGAATACAGTGTTTATTTTAAAGCTTGTTTGCAGGCTCTTGACGCTGTTATGAGATTGGGTATTGAGTAGGGCTGGGCGATATGAAAGAAATTACTATCATGACAATCAGTTGAAATTTATTCAATATTGATATACCGCATATCACAATATCTGCTCAATGCAAAATCATATGTTAATGAATCCCATTCATGTTCATGGCATTGAACTGCATGGTAATATAAAATGTGATGTAAAACAAAAACTCTCAGATCATTCAAATATTCAGATCTTTCTGATTTTTCTCAACAATTTGAGCAAATATGTACTTGTTATCATTAATTTAGACAACATAATTATGTACCATGGTATCACAATACCCTAATGTCATCATGATATGAACCCCAGTCAGAGACACTAAATGATAATGTTTAATCATTACCCAGCCCTGCAAGTGAGGTCTGTAAACAATATCTCACTTCCTCTGTGTTTCAGCGTCATGATGACTGCGTATCCCAGGAGCCGTCAGAGTGTAACTGTGGACCTCTCAGAGACCACATTCTGCCTCCCTGGGCAATCTACCCTGTTATAAAGGTAGAGGACCACTGCCATGCTGGCCAACTAGTGCTAAACTGGTAGTCCTCTAAAACACTACTACAATCAGGTTGTGTCTTGCAGTCCTGGAACATAAAATCAGAGTACGGTTGTGTCTTGCAATAGGAACAGACTCATATTTTTCCTATTTACTCGCATGACATTGTGGAAGGACAACACACTTTCACCTGTACCCAGAAAGAAAGAAAAGACGTGCATTTTCGTCCGTTTCAATCAATATATGTGTCTTTGCTCGCCTGTCTCCTCACACCATCTCTATTTTTCTCCCTGAAGGAGAGACCAAACAGCATAAAGAACGGTTGCACAGCCTCACCAGAGGACAGTGAGCTCAATACCACCCCTGATGGTCAGGTGCTCCAGGTACTGGCTTACCTAATACAGGTGTTATTGCAGAACCTCTTTTTAATAACCGTATAAGGGCTTGTGTCCATATGAGCGCCTGCGTCTTTTTTCAATAGTTCTCGATGAGGAGTGAGCGTATGCGGCAGCACGCGGCCGTCTAGAGTAAAGGAGCTGCACCCGCCGTGTTTTTTCGGAGCGTTCCGCCTCTTTTGCACTGGCTGCTCCGAGCGCTTCCAGTGGAAAACCTCTGACCTTTTCAGAAAGACGCTGGTCAGCACTGCTTCATCCAAGCACCCTGCCAACGCTTTTCTGCCAGAAAAAAAAACCCGCTATATGGACACAAGCCCCAACTTGACATACTGGAATAGGCTAGACTATAAGGGGTAAGCGATTTTGAAAGAGAAGGATGTTAACTTTTGTAAGTGTGTCTTTGGTATTCGATTTTCTTCGTTAAGTGTGATGTAACAATTATTTATTCCTCAACAGATCAGCCCTGTGCCGAACACTCACCCTCTTCTGGTGTTTGTGAATCCTAAAAGTGGTGGCAAGCAGGGAGAAAGGTGAGTCAAAAGCAGAATGCATTTATGGAAAAATAAATGTACGTGATATGCAAAATTTAGAGTCTATTCTTCTATGTTTCAGAGTCCTGCGTAAATTTCAGTATTTACTGAATCCACGACAAGTGTACAACCTCTCAAATGGTGGACCTGGACCAGGGTAAGGCTTCAATGTTAAGTTCTTTTGTACAGGTCTTACCACTAGGAGACTAAAACATTTTATTGAAATTACTTTGACACTATTAGAAATCTAATAAAGAGATTGTTAGACTACTTTTGGCTTGTCTCATAACCCATCTTTTGTTACTAAAATGCTGTTATGATTTCCTTTTCTGATGTCAAAACCCAACATCTTTTTTTTTCTTTTTTTTTTTCCAGTCTAAGTTTCTTCAGAACTCTGCAGGATTACAGGATCTTGGTCTGTGGGGGAGATGGGACAGTGGGGTGGATTCTTGATGCAATAGGTGAGATAGTTGGATCCAGAATTAAAGGACATATCTGCATCCAAACTATCAGTAACTGAAAGTCATTCTGACGCACTTCCTTTTCCCTTTCCTTTTTTCTTACATTCAGACAAAGCCAATCTTCTGGTGAGGCCACCTGTAGCTGTGCTTCCTCTAGGCACAGGAAATGACCTTGCGCGATGCCTCCGATGGGGAGGAGGTAAGAACCGAGAACAATACGAGACTTGTAGCGTTCTTTCCTTTTGATCCTGTCATATCACAAGAACAGAGCTTGTTTCCTGTATTTGCTCATGATTCTGTGTAAGTTTACAGTGTTGCGTTGTCTCGCTTTCATCTATGGACAAACCAAACATTTAATGTCTGAACTTGTCTGTGCTGCACCCTCCATAATGCCGCCATAAGAGGCCCTGCCTCGCCAGGAATGTTCTGATGATCAGCATGGCTGATGTTTGTGTTCCTTTTTGTTTTGCCACCATGCAGGCTATGACGGTGTGGATCTGAGTCGGATCCTTAAAGACATAGAGAGCAGCTCTCCGGTGACCATGGACCGCTGGAGCATCCAGGTGATCTTAGATGACAGCCAGGAGAAAGGTGACCCAGTGCCATACGAAATCATCAACAACTACTTCTCCATTGGAGTGGTGAGTTGGTATTAAAGCTGTTAAAGCCCTGTTACGTGATTTTTTTTTTCTTCTTCTTCTACCGTATCGATGTCAGGTATATTCAAATACATTCTTGAAGAGTTGCTAAGAGCTATGTGGAACTTTCTTAACACATTCTAAATCTGAATATAGATCAGTTTTACTCCAATGTTTACAAACATTACCAAAGTAAACAAACCTTTTACACAGACAAAATACAGCAAATAGCTGTCTAGTATTAGTCCTTGTATTCAGAGCTCAGTCATCCAACTAGAGAAAGAAAACTTGTCTCCATTCTTATTTCTTATTTTTGGTGGTGGGGCTACGAGTTTGTTTATGTTTAGATCACAGATTGGGCCTTTAAATGGTAAATGGTAAATAGAAGGATGCCTTTTTTTCTTTTCTTTTTTAACACCAGAATGTATTTGCCTCATTATCAGATTTTCTGATGTTACTATATGTTTACAGGATGCCTCCATTGCCCATCGGTTTCACACGATGAGGGAGAAACATCCCCAGAAGTTCAATAGCAGGTGAGTCCTCCGATCAAAGAAATAGCCAGTCATGCTCTGGGGTTGTGTGGCAAAATGTGCCCTTAATCTGAAAGATGCCATGTTTTATGTTCTTGTATCCAGAATGAAGAACAAGTTGTGGTATTTTGAATTTGCCACTTCAGAAACCATCTCTGCCTCCTGTAAGAAACTGAATGAGTGTCTTACAATTGAGGTGAGAACTTTGCCTCAACGTCAAAATAACATCCTGTGTTCCATTTTTTTATAAAATGTTTATGTAATCTTTTATTCTGATGCATCAACTATTTTCACATGGTGCACTCAGTAAGATTTACGATAATTTAGAATGAGGACCATGTACACTGGACCATGTACAGTTACTTGGAATAAGCCACATAATTGAATGGTTGAGTCTACACGGTCCGCACAAAATTATTTACATGCTAAACTATGCTTATTCCACATCATTGTACGTGGTTGAGTCTACTCCTTCCAAATGATCGAAAATCTTACCGCTTCAGTTCGACGTGTGTCAGGGTACAAGATTGAAATGTTCTTGTGCTCTCTCTGTCTGGCCTTGTTGCTGTATCCCCCCGTCAGTGCTGTGGCACCACACTGGACCTGAGCGGTCTGTCCCTGGAGGGGGTCGCTGTCCTAAACATTCCCAGCATGCATGGCGGCTCCAACCTGTGGGGAGACACCAAGAAGGTGGACACCAAGAGCCTGATGAGTGCAGAGGTGCCTGAGGTGATAGTGGACCCCGAAGTTCTTAAAGTCACCTCACAAGGTGAGCGATTAAACAAAGAGTTCATCACACACAAGAAGGCTGAATTGCTTCCTCTTTTTTATTTTTTATTTTATTTTTTATTATTTGGTTATCGTAAAGCGACAATGTGTTATTTTTCTAGTAATTAATTAAGTTCTGGAGCATATACAGAACAAATTGAGACCAGTATCGAAAACACTGAGGAAGTACCGCTCACGGCCAACAGGTGCCACAGTTGCACATTATCACTTTAAAGTGCTAGTGAAAACTCAGCAAAGTTATATGTTGTATATTGACGAACACTTTTGGAATGTAGTCGGAGGGGGGCATGTTAGATTTTAAAGATCTTATTTCTGGAGATGATTTCTAGAGATCAAAGATACGTATGATAGTATTATTATTATTATTATTATTATTATTATTATTATTATTATTATTATTATTACTACATAAGTGATCATCAGCCATAGGTTTCAGTATTTATGCTGATTTCAAACTGAAAAACGTATTGCCTTTGTGCACTTAATGTTCAGTATTACCATCTTTTACCTGGCAGACCTCAGTGACCGGCGGCTAGAGGTGGTGGGTCTGGAAGGAGCCATAGAGATGGGACAGATCTATACAGGTCTGAAGAGTGCTGTGAGGCTAGCAAAAACATCCCAGCTAACCATCAGGTGAGCAGTGGTCTGCTGGACATGTTCAGGCTTGTTATTGTGCTCCCCCCAAAGAGCCCTCATATTAGCCTGCATATGGGGCCCTTAACCTTGCTAAAGTTGATGGTGGGCAGCAGCTAAGGATGGCCCTTAGTTGTCTGTTAACATAACAATCACTTTGGTATGTAGATCACATTTTAATATGGGTGTGTTATTAGCATTCTTGATACTTAATGCACTGCCCCCCCCCCCCTTCTTTTTTACTTTATTCCGTCATCTGCATTAGGACGAAGAAAGCATTACCAATGCAAATAGATGGAGAGCCTTGGATGCAGCCTCCCTGCACGGTAAATGCAGAAACGCAAAGCTTTGGCATAGACCAGGAATGATATGTTGCCATGTCTTTTATTTATTTATTTACTTACTTACTTACTTACTTACTTACTTACATTCTGTCTTACTTACTTACCTTACTGTTACTTGACCATACATAGTACATATATTGAGTAATACATTCTATGATAATATCTTCACTGGATGATGTGGGTAATCAAATTAATATTTTTCTTTTCATTTTCTCTCCTCAGATTCACATTACACACAAGAATCAAGCCAGTATGTTGATGGCTCCCCAGGCCAAGTCTGGTTTTTTCAACTACAAATAAACTGAGTTGCAGTTAGATTGATGACTAGTATGCACTTGCTTATTGTAGATTTCATCAAGGACTGAAACAACTTTCTTTGTAAAATTCTGTCAGAATGTGTATGTTTTAGAAAGAGAATGTGTATTGCAATATAGCCAAAGTAAACATGTGCATTGCATAATAGCCAAAGTGTGCATAAGTGCTTCAGGAGTCCTGCATATGGCTGAAGCATGGTGCATTCTATTTATAAACTGTATTATATAATTTGTATGTTTTATGAAGGCTTTTATGAGATATACTTTGTTTACAGTGACTAAATTATTTTGACCAAATTTGCTAAATGTTTTTGATGAGTGCTCTACACATCTTGCTTCTTCTGCCTCAGTACAACACAGTTCTATCATAACAGCCAACTGCTACTTTATAGGTTAGCCTAATGCCTGACGCAGTGGTTCCATTTTCATGCCAAGAACCCCCAAATTGATACACATTAGGCTGTGGACCCCCCCCCTCCATTTGATAAGATCTTGTCTCAGGGTCCCCCACCTGAGAAGATGTTTGTTGTTAGATATGATTCAGTCCAGAGTTTCATAGTGCCTATTCTGTAGATGGGGAGATAACTTTGGAGAGATTGAAACCTATGATTAGAGTTTTCACTCTTATATGTTCTCTCGTTTGGGCTAAATCCTAGTGAATGAAACGGTGAATTTGAAACTGTTCCCCATTGTTCCGGGGACCGCCTAGAACCTCCTCGGGGGGCCCTCATTGAGAACCAGCGGCCTAGTGTATCATCGCTCTGTGAATATCATGCTATGAAGACACCCTTTAGTGAGCATCACGTGCCTTTAATCTCTCGCATTTGTTGTCTGTTCACAGGCCATAGGCAGAGGAAATAGAGAGGCGATTAAACTTAACACTTTAATATTGCTGTTTTGATGTGGCTAAAAGCTAAGAAATGTTGTAAAATCTGAGAAGTTAGAAATGAGTGTTCATTTGGAACCTAGAGAAAAGGATAAAGTTGTTCAAATCAAAAGCAACAAAACCCTTTATTGTTCCTTAAATAAGAACTCCATTTTAGGATTATAATTTAGATATTGTTGTTTCTACAACTTTGTTTTCATATATTTCACAATGTGCTTGAAAAGGTGTTTGGGAACAGAAATAAGACGATAGCTATAAGTAGCTGAGTGGTGAGTTATAGCAGCCTACCAGACAATATTAACCATGTACTGCAAATATAGTAGGCTACAGTCTTGTGCTTGTCCATGTATGCAGTGCCCTTACTGTTCTGGGCCTCAACTGTTTTATTTGGAAAACCGAGATAAGTGCTTTTAATTTATAAATTGTGATATTTTGGGTTTAAACTAACTTGTTTTAAACAGTTTACAAACAGTTGAAGTCTTTATTTAAATGCTTTCTCCGCCATATAATTTTGATCAGGGTAGGAAATTAACGGAGGTAATGAGGATTAAGAGGGAAAAAAAGGATGATTCTCATATTTACAGTATGTGAGAGTTGGTCTCTTTTGAAACAAAGGATTTGATTAAATTACCCCATGCAGAAGAATGCCCCCTAAAAAAAATGTATTAGGGCAAAAAGCCCCTATAAAAAGTTTAATTCCTACCCTGATTAAAAAAAAAATAAAAAATATTGAGAATGTTAAATAGCCTACTGAAAATAACATGTTATAAAGCTTTTAATAAACCACGAGGACTTCATTGTTTGGCACAGTTATTTCTACACGTTTATTCTATACTTATTTCTACATGTATGTATGGTATAGCATGGTTATTTCTCCATGTACTGCACATTTACCTTGCCTAGCTATTTCTACTTGCTCATCACAAGGGGGCGTCATCCACCCAGATCGGCTACTTAGTTGTCCCGAGGATACTACGGTAATTTGGATTATCATTTCGAAGGGACGTTTTTAGTTTTAGTTTGGCATGGTAGTTAAACAAGAGAAGCCGGAGGCCTATGTTTAATTAACTTTGGCAACACTTTCTTTTTTTTCCTTTTTTTTATTATAATATATTGACCTATAGGGTTCTTCGTATAACATCAAATTGTCTTCATAGGCTAATATAAGTTATTGGCTTCATCATTTTCCAAATTCAACAAGTATCTCAAGAGCCAATACATAATTATTAGTTCTTAGTACAAACTTTTGATTACGTGAGCAATGTCAATGTGCACCAGAAACATAAGGATGCACGTCAACCATCCAATTGTTTGTCTCACATCACAGGCCCCGCCTCCAGCTTATTCAGCGGCACCCTCATGTGAAATTGTGGTCGGCTGCATGCTGGCCACAACCTGGCAAGCATCTGTAGTGGAAGGTAACTAGCACCCTTTGCAGAGGAGAGGACAGACGTTTTGTTTATCTTTTATAACTTCGTATCGGATCGCATATGATACAACCATGACGTTCAGAAGGCTTAGAAAAGTCAACTCAAGTGATCCAGCGAGTGGAGCATCATGTCAGGACAATGACATTTATTTCCCTTCGTCAAAATCAGATAGTTGTAGAACAGTGGATTCACCGTCAAATTCCTCGGAAGTGTACAACTACAAGACTTTGGCTTACTCCGGTGGGACATTGCCAAGAAACTTCAAAAGGGTATGTGTTTGATCACTACCGTGTAATGAGTTAAAAAAACGGACTTGACTTCTCATCAATCCATTTATTGAATATACCTGTGTGTGTGTGTGTGTGTGTGTTGGGTGAGAGATGTTCAATGTTGTCATATTGAACATATTGAGCGCACACATTCATTCGGTCGTGAAGTCTGGATTTTATTAGTGTGTCCTGTCCAATTCTGGGTCGCCAGAATGTATTGATTGGAAACAGAGTAAATTCTTACTTTGCACGGCAGAGTAGGATTAATCTCTGAGCAAAGTTATCCCTTGCCCACTTGGCACTCAATTGATCAGAGACTTGAGTTTGTTTTGTAGGGTTTGCCTAGTCACCCAGATGAAAATCAAACCCTCGACAACTCTCAGAAGACTTTTAGCTCTGCTTCAATCTTATAATTGTAACCCTGGCTGAAACAAGCCAATCTAATTCCACTGAATAATAGAAAAGGGCATTAAGACTAATGTACCTAGAAAGGTGAACTTTTATGGAGAAATCTGATCTTAAAGAATGAACATACTTTTTAACTGCTCACTTGACACTTCTACTGCCCTCTTACCGGTGTCTGACCGTTAGGGTGACCGAGGAGTGGGACCACCCACTGTCAAACATGCCTGACTGACATCCACTTATGATGCACTCAAAGCAGTTTGAAGCATCACACCATATTTGGGTTTTGTCGCACAATATTGGCTTAAAGGTTTTATTGCCCCGTGAGCCAGTTGGCAAGTTTTCCGCTCAGCCATCTGTATATTGTAGTTTAGCCTACATAGAGTTAATTCAGTAAAAGGCAGTGTTCATATTGGTTGGAAGTAGACTGGCAGAGTGGACATCTCTACTTAAAATCTAGATGAAAACTCAAGGATTCTCTGTGTTTGTGCGTGTGCTTGCCCTGTGAGTACTGTACTGGAGACGAGGAAAGTCTCCTACTTCCCTCAATCAGCTGGGGTGAAGGGCTACAACAGAGCATTGTGCACAGTGACCGAAATCCTGCTTCAACCACCCCCATTGGTCTCTCGGGTATTGGGAATAAATGAACTCATTGAGAAGGGCCTGGGACAATTCTGTAAGTGTTGGAAAATAAAGAAAGCAACATTTTACAACCCTGGGAGACTGCAGCACAAAGTGGCCTTTCATAGGAGCAACATTTAAGATCATTGAGGTAGAACAGAGGTGAATTGATTGTAATTGATTTAGAGTGGCCTAACCGAAGAGATGGCCCCTCTTATTTACACAGTAAAGTACTGGGTGTGGGTCCCAAGTTCTGCCTCAATGTCATGACTGGGGCAGATGGCCCAATTCCAAGCAAAACGCCTAAAGCTATTTGTTTATAGGGTAGGTTATAACGTGTGCAACTAGGAAATATTTTAGATAACTCAAAGAGAGGCATTCAGATTTTTGATGTATCAACAGTTTGTGTACCCCAAGGTAGCCGACTTGGCATAAAGCCAGGCTAAATATAGCCGAGATGCTCAAAGCCACCTTCTTATGTTGTGACTGTGCAATGCATTGGGTAAATAAAGACCAGCCAGACACGCATTTCTGGTTTCGGCGCTAATGATTCCATACCGTTCTTGTGGCCCGGTAGCCTGAGAATACAAACAACATGCCGTGTCATACACGTGTGACACTGACAGACTTGATGGGCAAGAAGTGTGACTGTAGGGGTGTGTGTGTATGTGTGTGTGTCCGGGAAAGTTTTTCTATAGGGGGAAACCCCCTCTGTGTAATGTGGCTGTTGTATGAACCCACACAGGTGTCGTATGGTTATGTATGTGATGAATTGTTTCATTTTCTTTTCACAGGGAGGTGGACTGCAGAAATGGAAACCCCTGACACAATCACCAGAACCACAGAGGTACAACCTCCATCCTACACCTTTCTTTTTTTTTTTTTCTCTCTCTCTCTCTCCCTCTCTTTCACTGGAATTTTTAATTATTTCTCCCTCCACCTTTTAGAATAGATCCAGACGATGTGTATTTTGGTCAACATTTTCATCCCAAAAAACACCAGCTTTGTCCCAAACTGATACTTAAGGGTTAGTTTAGTTAGGTTAGAGTTACAGGCCCTCAAACAGTGGACATTTGTCTGAATCACCATTGCTATTTGATATTCACAATGGTTTTTTCATGAATTTTCATGTCTTCCGCTGACGTTCTCTCTCAGATGCCATCTTGATGTTCCTTAGTCCAACAGACCCTTGTACATTTGCTCTCTTGTTATGACGTCCAGACACTGACGGACACAAAAGACCACTTGTCCAGCCCTAGTGGACAGAGATATCTTGTTATGTAATTTACATAAGGGCCATGCATGGAAGAGATGAGTTTAGTGGATGCTCCTTACTTAACATCCTGCTGATCTCTTCTTATCTTGCCTTGTAATTTGGATTTTATGTACACTAATAAAGTAATTTCATTTTCTCTTCAAAAGTCTGCGTACACTGACACTTAGTTGTCACTGTTCAAAATGTCAACACAATTAGCCTAAATGCTGATGGATGGGCTATTTCTGTCATAACCCATTATTTTCATAGACTTATGAGACTGCAAGGTACTGTAATGTCCTTCGAAGCCATTTCATACATAGAATAAATCCCTGAGCAGATAACCCTGAGAGGTTTTCTCACTACTAGAGAGATTATGGAAGACCTCCTCATAGCTCAGTGCCACTTTAATCACATAGCTGACAATTTTCAGAGAGACTGTTATTCCCTGTAGTAGGGAGTCGGTGGGAGATGGATACAAGTTGCAGTGCCACCAGTCAGAATAATAGACTTATGCCTGTTTGAATGATCAAACAATCCCTATATCCCGTTCTTATTTCAGAAAGGTGGTGGTCCTGGAGAAAAAGGAGGAGGAGACGTTTGGTTTTGAGATCCAGGTAAGAGGATTAGCAGGGAGGGCTGGAGGGGGGGTGGATTTATGGATATCTGAGTGCCGTTAAACAGGATTTCCATGGTCTATCACAGTCATACCAACAGATATTCATATCAACAGAGATTAAACCAAGTGACCAAGCAAAGAGAGAGCATCTTTATCCCATAAATCTTCTTAATCTAAGTATGTGTGCTCGTGCCAGGACGGTGGAAGGTCATGCATCTGTCAAATAACAGTTGACGTCGGTCCCATGACTTTTATAGAAGAGAAAACCCGTTTTCTCCGGGTATCTATTTCTGAAGTTGTGCGGTCTTCTCACACGCTTCCCATGCAATACCTGCTTTACTCTCTCACCCTTAGGATAGGCTCAGCAGATGTGATGTTTCACACACTTGACCCCTGTATCGCTCCCGACTCTCACTCGGCTCTCGTTCCCCCGAAGCGCCACCTCACAATGTCTGCACTGTTATGCGGTCTTCGATTTGCAGCGTTCTTAAAATAGTGCTATGAAGTACTTGAGTTTAATTTGGCTGGTTCAGATTCTATTTAAATCGTCATCAGAGACGAACGAGCTCCCATGTCTGACTGATGGTGATATTTGGTCTGGTAATTGTGATCAGAGATGACCATAGTCTACTTCTGGTTTTACTGGAAAAAGGGGATATGGTTCTTCTTCATAGAAATAGATATATTGTTCTATTTAAGGTTTAGATAGAGGTCTCCTCCCTTCCTGCCTGGCTGCCTGGCCTTCAGGAAGTGAGATCATCAGGGCACATTCTGACAGGCTAGAGATGGATGTGCTGCAGAACCCTGTGTTTCCTGTGTCAGTGCCAGGGCAGCTCTGCTGTCGCTCTACTTCTCTTAGTATTGCTAGGGATATAATGTCAATATTCACTATGTAAATATACTATTTGCATTGCAGGGATGATTTGCATGTTGTCTTTCCCCAGCAGGCCTCTGGGAAGGAAGCTTAGCCTATATATTGAGGATGAGGCAAACACACCGACAGATCTGAACGTGTTACACAAATCGTCCTGAAAGATGTTAGTGTACAGAATTTGCAACAGGATTTTTGTAATTTCAACACTAATAACTTTAACATAACAAGTGGGTAATACATGGGGTGATACATATAGTCTAAGGCTTGATACTTTTACTTTATCTGAGGCTTTCTAGTCTCTAACCTTGACTGATTTACTGACAGTTTATATAATTGCCTGTCATTTTGTCATTGTGAATGACAGTCTTTGGGCCCTGAATTTCAAACCCCAAGCCAAATACCTTCTGTAGTGACAACTGTGGAATGTTGACTGACTGATATTCTTCTCATGACAAGCGGAAGTCTAGCCGCTGTCTGCATTGACAATTTCCTTAGAGAAACTGTGGTGTGTGAAAAAAGGAAGAGCTGGCAAAAACATGTGTAACTAGCAACTGTTTCAGATAGTCTCAACACAGATGGTTACTAAGACAACAGAATATTAGAGCTTTTAAAGTCACTGGTAAATCATAAAAGGTCTCATTTAGACGGTTGTGTTGCTAGGTAACAGCTTGGACCCATGTTTATTTCCTGTCAGTTATTGATATTAGCAAACTCTGCAACAGGAAGTAAACTTGGGTCCATTTAGAATATGAGGGACCAGAGTTTATTAAATATTGATGAACTATTTACAATGACATAAAAGTGGCAACATATTCCTACCTTTTACAAAAGGTATAGACACCATTTCCATAATTGATTATATAGGGCTAAATAATTGAACTAAATTAAACTAAAATATTGATGTAGCCACATGAGTTTAAGAAGAGACTGCCTCATGATTTATGTTATGAAAGGCCTCCGGTGGTTTCTGATTGACCAAGAGGAAAAACAAAACTATTACTTTGCATGTTTAGACGAGCTAACAGCCTGCATATTTGCTGATATTATCTGCCTTCCTTCTGTATGTCAGGGTGAGCTTCGGTTAGTCAATGTACGTGTTAGGAGATGTGTTTATCAGCAAAATCTTGTTCCTCAGTTACTGACAATAATCACATAGTTGCATCGGTTGATGTTCTAATAATCATTCATTTAACCCTTGAGACAAAGAGCCATATAATTCTGTTTTGGACAGCCAATGAATTTGCAGTTGTATAGTCAATCGAAATTAATTCGAGTGTCAATCACCATGACCTCTACCGTCTTTAACTATGAAAGCACACAACACTCCAACATAAAATATTGTTAATCTGAAAACATAGAACAAACTTATATGGCTCTTTGTCTCAAGGATTCAGTTGTCATTCGGTTTGAAAGAATTGCCAGTGTTGTTTCTCTTCAATTTTAGATTTCCCTTTTCTTGAATTCTTGTATAGACCTTTTCAAACATGACAACATAAACATTCTAAAAAAAAAAATAAAAAAAAAAATATTATTTCCTGTTGCAGTGTTTGCAAGGTTGTTCCCCTAGCAACGGAATTTGACTGAAAAGGTCTATTGAATATGTCTTGTCTCTCCCACAGACATACGGGGTACACCACCAGGACCAAAACGCCGTGGAGATGTGTACATTTGTGTGCAAGGTGCATGATGACAGCCCTGCCCAGCAAGCAGGACTCAAAGTTGGTAAGTGACAACAACCATTTATTACCCTATTCTAGGACATATCCCTCTTAGTGACTAAGTCAGTTAGTTGATTAATAGGTCTGTTTGGTTTTAGTCGACTAAGACTTTTTTTATTTCATTGGTCCTTTTTTTTCTCTCTTTTTTCATGCCGCTTGGGAAAAATCTTTTACTCATAATTTCTTGAAAAATGATAAGCACATCTCTTGTAAGCACTAGATTTATAGAGGTCCTTCTGCATCATTGCGTGTGGGAAACACAATTTTACAGATTTGTCTTTGTCGATTACTCGACAAAGTCCCTTAACTGTTGGTCGGCTAAGAATTTCTGTAGTTGAGGACAGCCCTATTTAATACCCATACAGCTACCATTTGCTTAATTGTATCTCTCTTTTAACTTTGTCTGAATCTGAAATATCCTTTAAACATTGAAAATCAACCAGGGGAAGTGAGGTGATTTTACAGCGGATTTTCATGCAGTCCTTCCCTTTTGCTAGTTTATCAGCCTGGAGGCCAGTTAGTCCCCATGTCAACAAGTGGACTTGTGAGTTTCAGCTTACTGTTTAGGGAAGTACAAATATGACAGTGTGCCTACTCATTTTCCAGTCAACAAACACTTTGTGTGAAGGGCTATTTCAGCCAACATTTTATGCGTCAACTCCCCACTCCAGTCTGCCATATATACTATCACAGTCAAAGACAATGTCCGCGTCTGAAAGAAAAGTATATTTTAATGGTTTCATTATCTATTTTTATTTTTCTTGGTGTAAGAATATCAGTGGGTTGAGAGGGAATGGTGACAACCTCTCTTTTACCATAACAGCCTTGGGTGAGGGAGGGTGACCCTCACACCTGGCAGCTGCCCCATCTAGCCAATATGTCACACCCTTTGCCACAGGATTAGTTGGGGGTTGAGTGCCTTGCTCGAGGGGCTTTTTAATCGCAATTGATGACATATGGGGTAACATTTTTCGCTCTGTTCCTCTGCCCAGATTTCTCGAACTAGTTGTGGGATTCGAACACATTAGGCCAGGCTCAGGCCAATCACAGTCTCTAATCTCTAAATGATTTAGATAATATACTAAACTAGGTTCTTGACCCTATCATGAAAGAGGGAAGCTGATCGAGAGCCATGGCCACCTCCTCCTTCCTCCATTCATCTATCCATCCGTCCATCTAACCTGCATGTGTCACTTCAGTTTCACTTCCTACATTCCCCACATGCCTACGTTATTGTTCAGTGTGTCTTGTGGCTCTAAAAACCGTATGACTTCATCTCACCAGGGATAAAAAGGGGGTGGTTTTTAAAGGGAAAATAGGCATTGTGCCTCAACCTCACAGAAAGTCAGCTCTCAGTTCACACCATCTAAAGTGGCTTATTTGACCGTGAAGAGGAACTGACCTCAATGTGATTTTGATCGATATGATAGCAGATATAGCGTAGACACATTGGTGGGAACTGAACTGTCTAAGCGGAGGTGTTTCAGTGACGGCAATCGATGGCCTCCTCAAACTCATGTACTGAATTTGATGTGCTACTGTAGCTATGATAACAGATGTGGTTTAAGACGCGCAGATGGGAACGGAACTAAATGGTC